>WBNM01034930.1:94187-237902 GCA_013399055.1 Ramphastos sulfuratus | reverse complement strand
TCTCCAGACCAAACAGTCCCAGGCCTCTCATCTCTCTCCACAAGGGAGATGCACAAATTCCCCAGTCATCCTCGTGGGTCTCCGATGGACTTTCTCCAGCAGGTCCCTGTCTCTCTTGAACTGAGAAACCTAAAACTGGACACTCGAACTTCTCCCTGTCCTATAACACTCCTGGTTTTATGTCTAGACCTGAGAGCCTACATTTGTTCTTGATTTCTTCAGTTACAAACTTGTCTCATTTTCTTTTTTTTCTTCTGCTTTTTTTTTTTCTCTTTCAAATGCTGTCTCTGTAACAGCAGAAATTGGCACTCCTGTCATGGAACAAGTATGGAGCAATGTTCTTCTAGTGATGTGGGAGATTGTGTACAGAAGGATAGGATCTATTTTTTATGTGAAATCATTGATCCTTTGGGCATGCTGAGGAGTGTGTGAAGTAGCCCCTGCACACACTGGCATGCCCAGAGCAAGTTGTAGCAAGGAGCCAAGAGAGAGGAGAGGAGGAAAAAAAGAGCAGTTGTTATCTTGTTCAGCTGTTGCTCAGCTCTTTCACTTTCCTTCCAAATTGCTTTAAGAAAGTGAAGTGCTGTTTGTTTACTCTTCCACCCTTCTCCTCCTCTGGCAGACATCCCAGCTCATAGAGATGTGAAAGAAGAAACCCTTCTGAAAGTTGTGAAACACTGGCGTGGTATTTCCCCAGCCCAGGGCTAAGAGGCTTGCATCATCCACCCCCAACTCTGAAATTCTTCTTCATCCAATCCTTCAGACAGCCTTACACATCAACTTCTTGCATCGTATCAGCATCTGGCAGCCTGCCTCTCTCTACTTCTGCCCTCACTGGTAAAAATGAAACTATGGCCCTGCTGTTGCATGTCACTGGGTCTTGAAACCTTGTGTCCATGCTGGGCAAGCCTGCCAAGACACTCAGCAAACCTTGGCAGCTCAGCAGCAGCAGTGTCCTGCACTGCATGAGTGGCACAGGATGAGTGGCTCTGGGTCCAAGGTGGTTTCTGCCTTCCCCGGTGCTCACCACAGGGCAGAGCTGAGCTGTGGAATGAAGCCTCCCAGCCTCTTGCACTACCGATCCCTGCCCTGGTCTGTCCCAGCTCCCTGCAGCATCACTCAAGGATGCTAATTGCATTCTCATAGCCTGCTACATGGACGTTTTTTAAAGGTTCCTCTGCTCGCTTCCTTCACGTGGCTTTGTCAGACACTTGTGCATTTGAAAAGCCAATGCCTTACCAACAAAGCCAGAAATAGGAAATGATGGAGACAGGGCTCTGCATGCAGCCTTTTGTGTCCTGTCTTCCACAACTCCCTGCCCTTAACCACATGTGCCTTGCAAGAGGGCATTTCTTCTGGCATGGCAGTGGGTAGGTGCTGCTGCTGCAGAGGCACACTGCAGTGACCCTGCCTGAACAGAACATGCAAGGTGGGATGGGCTGGACTTGCAGCACTGTGGTTTGTGCACTCAGTAATGGAGACCTATTTTTTGGAGTATTTACCTTTCCATTCGACCTTGTGTAACAGTGGGCAAGTTAAGTGGGCTCAGAGGCCCATCCAGCGTGGTATCCTGTCTTGCATGTTGATAATGCAATGCATTGGTTAACTTGTGTTCAGTAGATTGTCAGGGATTTCTGAATTTGTCCAAACTTTTAGCTTCCTCCTATGGCCATGACTTCCCCGGGTTATTTACCGGTTGCATAAAAAGACCAAAAGCTAGAAGTCCTTGCTTTCCATTTAAACCTGCTGTCTGGTGATTTCATGATGCTCACTTCTACCTGAGCTTGCTTTGTATGGAGTAGCAAGCACCAGTCCTGCCTGTCATGACCCCAGGGTCTTGGAGCTGCAGGGCTCTCTGCTCTTTCCAGAACCAGACAGGGGTTGGTCTCTTCTCCCAGGCAACCAGTGACAGAACAAGAGGACAGAGTCTCAAGCTGCGCCAGGGTAGGTTTAGGCTGGATGTTAGGAAGAAGTTCTTCACAGAAAGAGTGATTGGGATTGGAATGGGCTTCCCCAGTTCCAATACCCCAGAGAGGTGGTGGAGTCACTGTCCCTGGAGGTGTTTAAAAGGAGCCTGGATGAGGCACTCAGTGCCATGATTTAGTTAATTAGAAGGTGTCGAGTAATAAATTGGACTCAATGATCATAGAATCATAGAATCAACGAGGTTGGAAGAGACCTCCAAGATCATCCAGTCCAAACTATCACCCAGCCCTATCCAATCAACTAGACCATGGCACTGCGTGCCTTATACGCTCTCTTCTTGAACACCTCCAGGGACTGGGACTCCACCACCTCCCTGGGCAGCCCATTCCAATACCAATCACTCTGTGAAGAACTTCCTCCTAATACCCAGCCTACGCCTCCCCCTGCACAACTTTAGACTGTGTCCTCTTGTTCTGTTGCTGGTCGCCTGGGAGAAGAGACTGACCCCCACCTGGCTACAACCTCCTTTCAGATAGTTGTAGACAGCAATGAGGTCACTCCTGAGCCTCCTCTTCTCCAGGCTAAACAACCCCAGCTCCCTCAGCCTTTCCTCACAGGGCTGTGCTCGAGGCCTCTCATCAGCTTCATCACCCTTCTCTGGTCATGTTCCAGTACCTCAACCTCTCTCTTGAATTGAGGGGCCCAGAACTGGACACAGTATTCAAGGTGTGGCTTAATTTGAAGGTCTTTCCCAACTTTGTTAATTCTGTGATTTCATGAGATGCTCACCTCTACCTGAGCTTGCTTTGTATGCTGTAGCAAGCGTCACTCCTGCCTCTCATGGCTCCAAGGGTTCATGCCAGGTCTTGCAGCTGCAGGGCTCTCTGCTCTTTCTGGAGTGATGTAGCTCAGGATCTCCCCTTTCTCCTCTGACCATCCGTGATCCCAGGATGGGGCAGGGATATGGTGTGGAAAAACCTTCAAAGACAGGAGTTGCCAAACCCCCTAGACTGCTTAAGAGGATATCCCAGTGCAGGGCTTTTTTTTGTGCTTCAAGCATTGTATCACTCAGAAAAAAAGTGGAGCTGCTTCCACATGGTTTGTGGTGAGCA
Source organism: Ramphastos sulfuratus (assembly GCA_013399055.1). Classification (NCBI taxonomy): domain Eukaryota; kingdom Metazoa; phylum Chordata; class Aves; order Piciformes; family Ramphastidae; genus Ramphastos; species Ramphastos sulfuratus. Next base: position 234,864 of record WBNM01034930.1, on the reverse strand, counting down.
AGCCAAACTGTAAATGCCTGCTGCAGCAGCAGCCGTGCTGTGCTGTGGCACATGCATCCACGCTCCCCGAGACCGCGGGACTGAGCGGACATGTGTCAGGAATCCACCCCTGGACCTGCCTCTGCTCCCTGCAGACAGGATTCTGTGCGCATGGGCCAACACCTCAGACACTGTGACCTGCCCTTGGCTGGCTCCACTGATGGGCACTGATGAAGCCTCCCCTGCTTGGAATTGTTTCTACTTGGCAGTCTGTGAATCCATTGTGGTGCTGGAAACCCTGTGGCTCTGTGTCAAACTCTCCTTTACAAGGGTTTCTTTCCCACATTTACTTAGCAGATGGCTTTTGATGCAGACAAGAAGGGTGGAAATGCCATGAAAAAAAGCAGGTGGGAATCCCCATCATGCACCCAAGGCAGCCCCTTCTGCTTTCGTGCTGGGCTTGCGGAGAAGCAAGCCATGTGCTGGTCTGGGACTCAGCTAGGAGATGGCTCTGCCACTCAACACCGCGCAGCCTCCCCACTGAGTTTGGTTGCTGTCTACCATCTCCACTCATTTACTTTTTGCCTTCCAAGAGCCGAGCTTCTGTTACTGCTGTCTCCAGCAAGGTTTAGGAAAACATGAGTCATTTTCAGCCCAAACAGAAGCAAGGGAAACATCCAGCTATCCAACTCCTAGGATCAGAGAAACACCCAGCCATCCAACTCCCTCATGCATTATCACTGCTAAGCTCCTTGGGTTTGTGCTTCCTCGTGCAGACCTCCTGGTGCCTGGGAAATGTCCTGGACAGGCCCCATAGCTCACTTGAAAAAGCAGTGGAAGGTTCTCTTGCTCTGTGTGGATATCTGATTTACTGGTTGGCTGGAAACTTGTAGAGATCCAGAAGGAAAACCATCTTCCCCTGCTCTTCTTTGCAGACAAAATATATGAAGTTCAGTCATCCTCATATCAGATGTTTTGTTTGTACAGTCTTTATCTGTTTGGCTTTGTCACCCCCTTATGAAACATTTTGCTTTTATGGTCTTTATTTGTTTGGCTTTGTCATACTCACATGAAATGCTTTGCTCTTACTGTCTTTGTTTGGCTTTGAAACAACCGCTGTTAGTTTTGAAATTAAGCCTTATTTTGACAAGAAACATGGAAGCATTTCCTCTTGAAAGGGATTCACAGAAAGTTCCTGCCTGCAGGAATGCGCCTGCTCTAATCTGAATCCAAATTATGTCCACACAACTCAGTCCAACCCTTCAGCTAAATGCTGGATTGCATTTGGGGAAGAGGTTTGTGGTTTTGATGGATTTTCACCCAAATCAAGTACATTTTACTCATTTAAGTACATTTAAGAACAGTCACAATGCTTTTCCTAAAATCTACCCCGTGAGTGAGCCTTCCAAAGGCATAATGCTTGAGAGACTGCTGTCAGAGCCGTTGTTTTCTCTGTGTTTAACCCCTTGCTCGCAGCCCAGCACATTGACCCTCTCTCTGTCACTGAGCTCATCTCCCTCTGCTTGCAAAGACCCAGGCCCTTCTCCTCATCACCTCCTCCATTTCAGAGGATCACAGGGGTTGGAAGGGACCTCCAGAGATCAAGTCCAACCCCCCTGCTAGAGCAGGACCATAGAATCTAGTGCAGGTCACTCTCCTCCAGCAGTGAGTATCGCTGTTCTTGGCCTTTCTAGAAAATCTCAGTGGTTCTGAACTGGCCTCAGATAGGGCAGACAGACGGGTGAGGTGATAGTTTTCAAAGTCTCAGGAAAGCTGATGCTCACTTTCTCCTTTGGCTTAAGTGTCTTCTGCCCCAGGGAGGTCCTCTGCCCCCTCATCTCATTGCATGGCAGGGCACCAGTACTTGCATGGTACCTAGAAGGAAATTGCCCCTTGTCCTATCACAGGGCATAACTGAGCAGAGTCTGTCCCCTCCCTCTTGACCCCCAGCCCTCATATGTTTATAAACATTGATTAGATCACCTCTAAGTCTTCTCTTCAACAGACCAAAAAAGTCCCAGGTCCCTCAGCCTCTCTTGATCTATCACTACTGTCACCCTTGCTCCTCAGCAATCCAGCTCAGTGTGTCAGGAGTCCAGCTGGGATTTAAAAGTTTGCGTTGTGTGTTGTTCTCATGTGCTGGGAGCTGCTGTGCAGGACACGGGTGTCTGAAGACTGGCATGCTGACAGTGATAGCATTGCTGAGCCCCAATGCAGGTGGGTGGGCAGCAGCAATAAAGCATTAAGAACTTTCTCATGAACTTCCATCTCTGCCCCTGCCCCACTCCAAGAAAGGCACCCCATGTTTTCCTGCAGGCTTTTATTTGACAGAGTTTAGCTTGCAGTGTTTTGTTGGTGAGAGAGAAGGGTGATATCAGCCCTACAGAAACGGATTTGGGGTTGCTGGTAGAGGAGAAGCTGGACATGAGCAGCCAGTGTGAGCTTGCAGCCCAGAAGGCAAATCACATCCTGGTCTGCATCAAAAGATGCATTGCCAGCAGATCCAGAGAGGTGATTCTGTGACTTTGCTGTGCTCTGGTGAGACCTCACCTGGAGTATTGCATCCATCTATGGATCCCTCAATATAGGAAGGAGATGAACCTGATGGAGTGGGTACAGAGGAGGGCCACAAAAATGATCAGAGGGTTAAAGCACCTCTGCTACAGTGACAGGTTGAGGGAGCTGAGATTGTTCAGCCTGGAGAAGAGGTGGCCCCAGGGAGACCTAATAGCAGATTTCCAGTACCTGAAGGGGGCCCACAAGAAGGATGGAGAGAGACTGTTTACAAAGGGACAGTGGCTTCAAACTAGAGAAGAGCAGATTTAGACTGGGTGTTAGGAACAGGCTCTTTACCACAAGGGCAGTGGAACACTGGAACAGGTAATGCAGGGAGGTAGTTAAGGCCCTATCCATGGAGATACCCAAAGTGAAGCTCAACGGGGCTCTGGGTGTGGTAGTTTGAGGGATCCTAGGTCCCCCCTTAAACAAAACCATAGGGACGGAGGCACATCCCAGGATACTGTAATACTGTTATTCTATTCTGATATCATAGCTTAAAAGATAGTGCCTGACTTGATCTCTCCCCCTTCTTCTCCCTGCTTCTCGTTTCCACTCCTCCAAACAGCACTTGCTCTTACCTTGGCTCGTGGGGGAGTTATTGGGCAGGGAGCTGAGCCACTGGGGCCTTGTAGTCCCAGCTGGGATGGGCAGTTTAGTCCCACCTTAGGCCAGCTGAGGGTGGAAGGGGTGGAGGATTCTAGAAGGCCAGTTTGGGCCAAATGGATTTTATACTTGTTCTACCTGATTGCCTTTTGCATATATGCTCTTGTTAATAGAATTCCTCTTTAAACCTTCCAATGGGTGTGCAGGATCCTCGTTCTCACTCCTGAAAGGGGTAAGAGTCAATTCTGCCCTCCAGAACTGGGCATGCTCATGGCCAGGCTGGAACACTGGGCAACCTGATTTAGCTGAGCACGTCCCTGCTGACTGCAGAGGGGGTTGCACTGGATGACCCTTCCAACTCAAACCATTCGATGGTTCTGGAGTGCCAAATGGGTAAGTTAATCATCTCTTTTCCCTGACACAGCATTCACAGCAGCCCATGCTTGGCATCTGCATGTCCCTACCCTGACACAAGCACAAGTGATTTTGTTTTGGCAGAGAGATGGGAAAATAACTGAGTTTCCCCAAGTGCAGCACACAAGGAAATACAGGCAGCCAACTGCAACTTACCTGGTGTTTCACATCCCACAGGTGCGTGGAGGATTGAAAGTGAAATTTCACCCTCTTGGTGTACTCATCTGCCCTCTCTATGTACCCTCAAAACAGGAAAGCTGATCAAGTCTCAGCCTCAAGGAAAATTAAGACTTCAGTTCTGTAGTCACAGTGACGATTTCTGCCCAGCCCAGAAACTGATGATCTGACATTGCCAGTTGGCACCTGTTACAGCCCTGTTTAATTATTAACCTCCTTCGGAAACCTCTCCCATCAATCTCCCCCAGTAACAGGACAGAGAGAAACCACTTTTCCTGCTCCTCTTGGATAAGGGAGATGTCATTAATGAGCTTGCAGAGTGGGCAGGTTACTGACAGATCCCAGATGCCCACCCGACACCTGGCAAGATGATCTCATGCCGTACAGGCGAGGGCAAGGAGAGGAGGAACAGGCAGGGAAGGTGCAGCCAGAAAGGAGGTGTACTTTTGTTTGCAAATGTTCTGACTTCAGGGCATCCCAGAAAAATGATGTGATGACAGAGCAGCCTTGGCAGGCTGTGAAGCAGTCCCTTGGGAGCATCCATGTAGGGCTTGCTTCTGCTTACAAAAACTCCACACATATGAGCTGCCAGTCACTGTGTTTACAACCCCTGCCAGCACAGCAGGTGGCATCTGGTCCTTACAGCTGTGGGGGTATCCTGTGCATCTTTTTGCCCCATGACTGCCCATGCTCACTGGTATGTGTTGTGGTTAGGAGCCTCTCTATGCAGCCTGCAACTCCCTGGACAGATAGTTGTCTCATCCTGACATGACTCAGTGTGTTTTTTCTTAGGAAACTTCTGTTTCTTCTCACTCTGATTGAGTTTTATTGCAATGCAAATGGAGGCAGGAAATCACCTAACCCTCCATGCCCAGGGCAGCTTGAAAAATCAGGCAAAGCTCAGAATTGAGCTGCTGATGTTGGCCTGCTTTTGTGTGGCGGTTTGCACCCATGTGGAAGACAGACAGCAGGTTCATTTGGCCTGAGAGAAAAAATGCGGCATGGCAGCCAGCTCTAACCTTTCTGTTGAGCTTCTGTTCACCACATGAAGGTGATAGTACAGGGAGAAGAATAAGCCAGGGAGCCCGAACACATGCCACATCTTTCCTGAATTTTGGGTTAGACCCTCTGTTGGATAAGCACCAAAATCAGACCGGGGAACAGAGATCAGATCTCCAACCCTAACCTGTCCTTACTTCTACCTCTCAGCTTAGACCCACAATGACATTATAGGTACCAACAGAAAGGCTTCAACATGGCTTTGCCTGCAGTGTCCCATGGCCTGCTGGTTGGAGATGACTGGCCTCCACATTAGTAGGACCCAAGCGCTGTTCTCCAATGGAGCTGGCACACAAAGGACAGGCACCCTGATGCCCATGTGGCCAGTGGGGATCTTGGGAGCTGTCTGGGGAGAGAAAGAAAAGAGGAAGAGGAGGTGTGGGATCAAGGTAGCCTGGATTGCCCTCTGCAGGGCTTCATAGGCACCTACCTCTCCATCACTTAGAGGAGAAGGAGGTTGCCCTCTTGGGGCCAGAGGTGTAGCCTTTGAGGCCCCAAGATGGGCATTAAGAAAAGCTTGGGCTTCAGCTCTGCTGGGGTAGCCCAAGTTAGGCAGAAGTCCAACACATTCTTCCGCAGCAAGTAGTTACATTCACAACAGATGACTTGGCAGAGGTGCATCCAATTCTGCATAGACAGCAAGGCAGTGGCTTGTGTAGGCAGTCACTTTGTCAGGCAGAACCATGCTTTATGGGCACATCTATGTCATCACAAAGCTCAACAGGAGGGGACATTTCCAGCTGAGATCATGTGCCCCTGGCTGAGAGTGGACTTGCCAGGGAGAGGACAAAAGCTGTTCTGAAACACGGATGCCACACGGAGCACCATGGCTCTCCCAGCACACTGCTCAGGAACAGTGGTGCAAATATGGGCTTCTAAAGCTCTGACTGCCTGTCTTGCTTCCACAAGCTGCTGTCTGAGCTGTACAGTTGATGGAGACCTCCTTTAACTGCCTGTCCAAGGATGACTTCTGCACACTGGCTTTTTGTGTTACCTCTTGCTGCATTCGTGAAGGGCCTGGAGCACAAGACCTATGAGAAGTGTCTGAGGGAGCTGGGGTCATTCAGCCTGGAGAAGAGGAGGCTGAGGGGAGACCTCATTGCTCTCTACAACTACCTGAAGGGCAGATGGAGCAAGGAGGGGGCAACCTCTTCTCCTCGGTGTCAAGCTACAGGACTAGAGGAAATAGTTACAAGCTGCACCAGAGGAGGTTCAGGCTGGATGCTAGGAAATATTTCTTCACTGAAAGAGTTCTTTTCTAACTTGGTTAATTCTGTGATTCTGTGAAAAGGGACACAAGAAGTTAGACATCTAGTGCACAGCACTGCTGAGCAAACCATGTTAATCAAGGTGCTTATGCAGGTGATCCTCAACAGAGGGCATGTTGTGTTACTTCAGAGAGAACTGTGCTCTTTCTTTACGACTCTATGACTTAGGACCCTTTCCTTTGACTATTCCAACCCGGTTTGTAACCACAACAATCCTTATTTAAATGATGTGATTTTACAGCCTCAAAATCACAGAATCATTGAGGCTGGAAAAGACCTTTGAATCATCAAGCCCAACCTATGACCTAACACCATGACATCAGCTAAGCCATGCCACCAAATGCCACGTCCAGTCTTGTCTTAAAGACCTCCTGAGATGGTGACTCCACCACCTTCTAGGGCAGTCCACCCTTTCCATGAGGAAGTGTTTCCTAATATCCAACCTAAACCTCCCCTGATGCAACTTCAGACCATGCCCTCTTGTCCTGTCACTATTTGCCTGGGAGATATGACTGGATATGACACAGTGATTTGTAATACAGTCACTCCTGGGCCCATCAGAATTAGCACTTGGGCTAGAGTACTGCTAAGCGAAGATACTGTCCCAGCCTGCAGTACCCTGAGCACTCATGGGACATCCATCCCTGAAGCCTAAAAGCAAACAGAAAAAAAATGCCCTGACCCAATAAATAGTAAATATATAGTTCAATATATATTAATCTCAAGGTCTTCCCACGTGACACAAATCCAACTTATCTTTCACAAGTTAGACTTTTTCCAGACAGTCCCTGAGATACCTGTGACCCTCTTGTACTGCCAGGCTCTTCTCTCCACTACTCTTCCAGCTTCATTTGCAGACCTCACAAGCTACATAGCTGCCTTCTGCTTCCTGCTGCATGTTCATCTTGTGAGCAAGCAACTTCTGTAACAGCATTTTATTCAAGGTTTGGAAGGGACAACCTTCTGAAACCATTTCTAATGGAAGTTGCAGATTTGTCTGCTTGCCCTGCCATTGCAGCACTCAGTGATTTTATTGTGCATGGTCTGTGTTTGCGGTATTCCTGGGTTCCAAAACACACTGTCCTCAGGAGTTTGTGTGCAAGAGCAATGCCAGCCAGCAGCTTCCAGGATGCTCCCAATCATAGATGGGAACACCCATCTGCAGGTCAAGACCTTGTACCCTGACACAGGCAGAGGACCTGTTTGTCTGTTGGCAAAACCATCTTCAGCATCTGCTTGGAAAGCCCCTCAGGCCTTTCCTTGCTAGTTATCCTTTGGTGGTGTTGCTGCTGGCGAGCTGCCTCCTTTGAGCTGTTTGCAAATGGGTTTAGCCACTAGCAGCTGTCCTGCCTTTGTCACTTTGCCTACTTCTGCACCTGACTGTGGCCACAGAGTTGGTTTTGATTATTTTTATCGTCTTTTCTCTTTTGACCAGCTGTGTTTACAAAGTGAAGCATGCCAGATGTTAATTAAGCAGAAGAGGTTGTTCCCACTAAGGTCAGGTTTCTGTTTATTGTCTTCTTGCTTCTGACTCAGCTTTCTTTACACATCACCATTGCGCTGACCTAAAATCTTGGAGTGTTTTTAACATGCTTCTCCAGACCAGTGATTGGTGTTCAGCTCAGGCAATCCACTCCTGCAGCACAGTCCTCAGTGATGGCCACAGTTTCGCTGGTCCAAACCACATGAAGGTGCCTGGGGAAGTCTGAAGGGCCAGTGGAAGATTATCGCTTTCCATCTGCTATTACTTTTTTGGCAGCTATTCTTACAAACTCAGGCAAGAGAAATGTGTGTGCGAGACTGTACCCACAGCAGCAGGCAAGAGAATCCTGCCTGCCTCCTGCTATGGAGCAGCTAAGGTCTCTAGCTGTGCCCATCAGCACAACTGTCAGGACTCAACACATGGGCCATGAAAGCACTAGAAGACCCAGGAAAGTGCCTTTTTGCTTCCTGTAGAGACAATCAAGCATAACTCTAAGCAGACCTAGGAAATGGCTTGAGTTATTGCAGCAGCCAAAACGGATGCAGTGAGATGATTTTTTTCTTGCAAGTTGCAGCAAATCTTTTCTTGTAAAGGATGAATACTGCTGGAGACTATCCATGATCTGATCTGGAGGAAAACCTTCACAGCTGGCAAGCAGCCACTAGAATTAGTCTTTCACATCCTCAAGACTGAAACATATGAAATATGAAATAAGTTTCCTGTTGGTAGGGTTGTTTGTCTTTTTTTTTAATGTACTCCAGGTCTTATAAGAAGTGATGGAGAAGCAGCTAAATTGATGTTTCAAAGTACTGCACATAGCCAAAAACAAACAAACAAAAAACCACCAAACCACCCCAAAAAAAAAACCCCAAACAACAAAAAAACCCAAAACCAACAACCAAAAAAAAAAACCAAACCCACCCACAAACACCTGAACATGAATCTCATCTGTTTGTCCTCACTGAATATTGCATCCTGCTAACTTTCTTGTAATGGTGACAGTAAGCCCAATAAGCAGCCACTGCCAATTTGAAATAAGACAAAGGAAAGTAAGTCCTTTGAAGTCCGTAGTGCCAGTGATACCTTATTTCAGGGATCTACTTGCTAATGAAGTGATAAAGTTGCTGTACATTTTACAAACCAGATCCTGTGCTGGGTTAAATGTTTGTTTATCCTTGGAAGTGTGCTCAATAACATTTTTTCCTTTATAAATAAACCAAACAAGTCTCTGGATTGTCAGTAAATTGGTGTGAATTTTGCCCTAAAGCCAGAAATGAAAGCCATTATTAGGAAAGTACATTTCATGCTCACATCAAGTTTTGTCTTGCCCCAAACCTTGTCCTGTTTACTCTCTGAACACTGATGGATCACCTGAGCCAGAGGCTCAGCTCCGCATCCTGGCTGGCCATGAAAGAGCAGCGTAGGCTACCAACCCTAGTAAACTGCAAAGGCAGGAGAAAGTGCAAGCTCAGGAACAGGAATGTGTTTGAGCTTGTGATCAGCTCTGGCTTGTCCCCTTGGGACAGTCTTGCCTTGTTAAAAGGTGAGCAATATTACAGAACAGCTGGTGCCAGCTGTCACATTTAAAAGGCAGTTGTGCAAAGCTTTACATTAGGAGGGGAAATGGGTCTTTAAGGGGGCAGCAGTTGTATTTAGGTGTTTGCAGAGATCTAGTTCACTGAGTGTGGGCTCATAGGAGAAATTCTCCTTCCCTTTGTCCTGCTCCATGATCCCAAAGTCCTAAGCACAATCCATGGACCTGCTACCTATATCATATCTCTCCTGAGTTCTCCTTCCCTAGGCTTGCCTGGGATTTCTGCCCAGTGGTTCCTCTGTGTGCTCAGCATTCCTGCGACCAGTCAGCCAGACCAACTGCCATCTTCTGCCTTGGCCTGTGGGGTTTCTAGTCCCCAGGCTCCTGCTTCCTGGTGGGGTGAGAGCAGCCAGCCTCCGCCAGCACAGCATGGGGGATGCTGCCAGGGTTATGTTCTGCCCTGGGATGCTGAGCAGCTGCTGCCAGCAAGAGAACTCAGCAGCTTGGCACCTTAAGGAGGAGAATTCTACAGTCTCTGCACTTCTTTCCCAGTCTGATAGCTCTTTTCAACCTTCCTCATCATCTTAGAGAACTGAGCAAGTAAGTTCTTCAACCCTCCCTGGCCTTAGAGCATGCAATGCTGCAAATGGCAAATGATAAATCTGTCTGCAGATCTCTTGCCATTGCGTCCTTTTCTGGCCTGGCACCAGTGCCTCCTTCTCCCAGTCTTCAGCAAGCACTATTTAGCTTTGCTTGGCAAGCTACCACATTGCTGGAAGCATCCCTGGGGCAACTCTGTGTCTCTTGGAAAACAAAAGTCATCATCAGCTCAGAGACCAGCACTACTGGCTGAAGTCATGGAAGTTGCTGAGAAAAGCCTACTATGTTAATTCCCTACCAGATACTGCAGGAGGGTGTTGGATTTCAGACCATACTTCCCTATCTTGATACTTGGATACAAAAACTAAATTCCTGTGCTTTCTGCTGTCAGAGCTGACCAGTGCTGATCTTGCAGCAGCAGCAGGATCAATTGCCCTTCACCCAGCTCATGCCAGCATTCCTGCTCGCTCTCACCAGTGCCGCAGGCAGGCAGCAGTTGTGACTCATGTTGGATGATGAAATGTAAGTGCTGTCTAAAAACCACAGCCTCATCATCCACCATTACTAGTAACTATTTGTGGTAGAAAAGGAGATGACTTTTGAAGAAACACAAACCAAGTTTAAATGAAACGTTTCCCATTGTTTCTGTACCTGTGTGAAGACACCCCCCACCCCCCAACACCCATTCCAGACTCAATGAGCTTTCCCACATGTTTACTTTGTTGTATACAGGTTTTATGAACTTCCCTGCCCTGGACCTAGCCGCATCACCTTCAGCAGTTTCTTCTTGACTGGACAGAAGGAGCCCTTTGGCTCAGTGAGGTCCCAGGAGTGACTGTGGCACTTATATCACCTTTGCCACCCTGTCCCTTGCTTTGCCTTCAGGTAGGAAAGAAGAGAGAGAAGGGAAAGGAATACACAGTGGCCACCTCTATAGTTTATGCAATAGCATATGCTGGACACCAGAGACAGCAGAGGTGGAGACTGCTGTAAAGTTGTGGAGTCAGTAATGCTCAGCTGATGACTGTATCCTGTGAAATCAGTCCCACTAAAAGCCCTGCAAGCAGCAAACCATGAGATCCTATTTTGGTAGTGGTAAGCACAGAAGGGAAACATGCTGTCCTTCCAGGCTTAAGGATTGTCCCCAGAAGCTGCCTAGTACAGCTTTGCACTTCAACACCTCCAGGTGTGATGAGCTTTGAGGGACAACCTGAAACCTCAATGCACCGAACTGGTTGAACAAAGCTCTAAGATGTGACTTTGGCACCATCTACAAACTCCTACAAGGTCTTAACAAACTCAACAACAGATGTTTCTCATACCAAAGAGACACCTAACTTTGTGGGTTTCCACATACAAAGAGATGCTATGGAAATTTGCTGGTGAGGTTAGTCAGTCCCTCAAGTAATTAATCACAGTCATCTCAACCTTTATTTCCAGACAAGTGCATGTACCTGATTATATGTAGATCAGCCTAGTTCAGCCTGGAAGTGCAGAGGAATCAGTGTGTGAAACGCCTTCTCCTGCTCTAAACAAGAAGAAAGGGTGCACCTTTCTGAAGTACAAATCTATTTGTGTTGTTTAGCCATAATCTTTCTTGCTGTCCTGTGCACATCTGTCCACACCACGCTGGGAAGCACCAGCCCTGCATTCTCTTGGAGAGAGCTGGAACTGAAGCCAAATAGTAAAGGAAAGAATGTGAAGTTTTCTTGTACTTCTCATACTAGTGAAAATGTCTGCTCAAACAGTGAACCATTCACCATCCACATTCCCTGCAAGTGACACTGTAAGCCCGAAGGTTCCAAAAGAAACTTTTATTAGCTTTTAGGAAAGAAAACACATTCTCATTTCAGCCAGGGAGTGTGACAAATAACTTAGCTTGGAAGCAGCTGCCTTTGGCCCTAGTGGTGGGCAGAATGGCCAGAGGAAAAAGCCCAAACCCTCCCTTGCTACTGGGGAGGAGCAGCCTACATCTGCAAGTTAGCCCACAGCTTCTCAGTCCCAAGGTGAGAAAAAGCTGCTTCTCGGCACTGCATGAACAACTCCCTCTGCCACAGAGGTTTTCCCTGGGGTTATAAGGAAGTTCATAAAACCTGTATACAACAGAGTAGAGCATATGAGAAAGCTCACCAAGGCCTGGAAGATTTCCTTAGCTGCCATCGGCACCTAAACCTGAAGGAGTGCTCAGCCAAGAGTGCATCATCTGGGGACAGCACAGTGCTTGTGTAGCAGGAAGACTCTGGGGCATTGGGAGCTTCTGGAAAGAGAACCCCTCCAGTGTTTATAAGATACCTGAAGCAACATTCTTATGCCTGTGGTATAAATACATAAATACTTTTAACAAGAGACTTCAGAGTGTACAGCCAGCAGCCAGATGCTGAAATGTTGCTGGAGTTCATTGAAGCCTGGTAGTTGACTTGCCCTTGCCTCACTTCAATGAAAAATGCAACAGTCACTGGCTGTGCTCAGCTCACATGCTGCCTGCAGCATGGGCAGGGTAGGACTTATCCTCGAGAAGAGGGATGCAGCCCAGGACCACCGAGAGCAGTCTTAACTTCAGCAGGAGCCAGGCAAGGTCCACGTGGGTGCGCAAGCGCATTGTGAGGGTTGTGCCTGAGAATCTCTGCAGTGCATACCTGCATGTCAAGGCCTGCTTTGAGCCTCTTGGGAACCATCTGAGTCCTTCCAGAGGACAAGGATTTGCAGACCTGCAGGTTTCACTGAGTCCATTAGAAAGAACCCACCAAATGCAGAGTCTTCATGTTTTTCCAAAGTTTTATGTGCCTGGATCATTTTTTGGTCAGGCCAGTCTGTGTGCACATGCTTGAAGGAGATTCTCCTCCAACTGAATGTCTCCAAGAGCTCCTCTCAGGATGTGCATGTTCATCAGATATTCCCTGGGCTCAGGCTTCAATAGTCTGCAGGTAGCTGGAATAGCCAGTGGACCTCCTCTCTTAAAGGCTGCTCCTAAATACCTGATTGTTACTGCAGGATCTGTGTTTCTGCTGTCCAGTGCAGTCCTCTTGGCTCATTTCAAAATACCACCTTCCTCTATTGGCCTTTACCTTTCAGGGAGTATTTGTCTGGATTTTGCTGCCATTTCCTTGTCTTCTGCCTTGCCAGGCAAAGGGCTGTTGATCACATCTGTTCTCCTCCTCCAAATGGCTTCAAGACAACATGAGTTATCTTCTCGATTTACCAGACTTTTATTTTAGCAAATATACAGCACATTTGTCCTATATACAGACACTGTGAAGTACACAGAGAAACCCAGAGTTTCTCTGAACATGAGCTAAGCTTAGGTGACTTTCTTTGGCTCTTGCTTGTCCTCAGCAGCTCCACACTTTCCCCAGCATTAGAAAGGTCCATCCTAGGTAGCAAAACAGCTGCACAGAGCTCTGGAGAGTGGTGTGCACTCTCACAAAACCCTCTTGCACTGTGGTTTATCTGCGCTCCAGCTGAGGCTTTCCACAGCCACAGGGAGGGGAGAGGCCAGAGCAGTCTGCCTGTGCAAGTGCAGCCTGTGAGAACAAGCCTCCCACATACAGGTGGATTAGTGGGGAAGGCTGTGCTTTACATGTGACATCTCACGTCGTCATCTACAGAGCTTAGTAACACAAGGCTAAAGGACAAATTGCCAATCATAGCTTCGGAGCTGGTCAACAGGGTGATGTTATCTTGGTGAAACAAAAAGAGCACTGTGGTGAGATTTACTGCACTGCTGCTGTTGACAGTTTGCTCCCAGAGGATGTCAGTCCTCTTATCTGTCTTCAGCAACGTCAGGTTCAGCAAGTCCCGGACAATCACATGTCCCTTCAAGGACACTAGGTAGAGGCCATCACAAGGCATCATGATGGAACCATTTCTGATCTGAATAGAGCCTGCTTCAGCAGTGAGATTCACGGCTGCTCCTTTGAAGCTTTTACCTAGAATGGAAGAAAGCAAAGATGATCCCATGATCACAGAATCATGGAATGCTTTGGCTTGGAAGAGACCATAAATGCCATCTAGTCTAACCCTCTGCAGTGAGCTGGAACACTTGTATCGACTGGAGTAGGTTGCTCAGAGCCATGTCCAACCTGACCTTGAATGTTTCCAGGAATGGGAGACTTATCACCGCTCTGGGCAACCTGTGCCAGTGTTTCACCACCCTCAGTGTAAAATATTTCTCCCTTACATCTGGTCTAAATGATGACAGATGTCTTCTTGGAAATGGGTTATTTTATCTGGACTGACTGCAGGAAAGGTGGAAAAATATAGGAAAGGAATAGAGCAAACTAGAGAATATAGCAGACCAGGGCTACAATATCATTTACTCTTAGACAGGCACCAGCTACAGTGGAAATTTCCAGGTTCCCACTCCTAGGAAACCAGTGCCTTTAGGATTACAACTCCAATTTATATGTATCATCCATCCAAGTGAGTTTAGGAAGCACGAGCTCCTTTAAAAAAAAAAAAAAAAAAGACGACAGTAGATGAGATGAGGAAATAGATATTCAGAGCTGTGAGGAAGAGAAAAATGTGCTTTCTGTGTGGAGATGCTGGTAGCGTAAGTCCTTTGGGTTTGTTTTGTTGTTTGGGGTTTTTTAACAGAGTACAGGATAAAAGAGCAACATAGAGACAGAAACTGAACAAAAAAAAAGTCAACACAGAGCAGAGTTGAGAGAAATTAAAGCAGAGCTTCACATGAAAGCTTTTCTCTAGGAATGAGCAGTCATAGTTCCCAGGGCTATGCTGGAAGTGTTTGCATGCCAGCTGTTTCTGAGCTGCAACATCTGGGACCAGAGAACCCAGAAGGTTTCCCAGCAGGCAGCACAGCCCTTCCAGGATAAGGCAAAATTTCTTTAGCTTTTTCTCTAAAGAGCGTGGGTATTTATGAGGTTAGGCTTGTTGCCAGCTGACAATATTGAAGTAAAACAATCAACAATAATTCTAGTATGATTTATAATTTTAGTATTTCCTTCTATGGCTGAGGGTATGTTACCAGATGGAACGTTCAGCGTGGCACTGCTGCCTCTGCCACCCTCACCCTTCCCCAGGCAATCATTTACGTTCCCCATAAATCATAGAATCACAGAATGTCAGAGGCTGAAAGAGACCTCGAAAGCTCATCCAGTCCAAACCCCCTGCCAGAGCAGGATACCAGATCACACAGAAACGCGTCTAGGTGGGTTTTGAATATCTCCAGAGAGGGAGACACCACAACCCGCCCTGGGCAGCTTGTTCCATCGACTTGTTATAGAAATACCCTAAGAGCGTCCAGTGTCTACTCAGCAAATTACCAAAAAAACCGTTTCTCCTTCTTTTAGAGAACAAAAGCTTGTTGCAGAGGGTAGGTAAGGATTGCAGAAATTCAGGTAGATTTTCAGCGTTGTTTTCTTCTGCTCCCGGAAAACCCTTTTGTTTGATTTTGGCACCACACAGGTCTCGCCCCTCTCCCCCAGACTGGCCTCCTGCCACCTCTCTCCGTCACAAAAAACAGCCATCGCTGCCACACCAAGCGTTTAACAACCTCTGGCATTTTACGTGCCACCGGGGCAGAGCGGGGATACCGGGAGTCCTCCCGGGTATCAAGAGGAGCCTTCCGGGGGGCCCCCTGTAGTAGGGAGTCGCAACCTAGAGAAGCTGCGAGCCTCCACCTAGTACCGGGAAGAACCTTTCGGGGACACAGGTGTCCCGGAGCCCCACGCAGGAAACGCTGCGGGCAACCGGGAGCCCTCCCCAAATGCCAGGGAACGCTTCGCCATAGCGACTGCCGTGCGCGGGCAGCACTCCGTGTCTAGCGGCGCTCGCCGGGAGCTCTCCCCGGGGTGTCCGCTGCCCGATGGCTACTTACCTGTGTAGCGAATGTAAGTCCACGGCACTTTCTCCCTCTGAGACTGGAAAAAAAGAGAAATCGTCATTAACGCCCCGGCCAGACTCTTCGCTCCTGCCGCTACCGCTTTCGTTTCCCAGTCGGGGCCGGGGCCGGGACCGCGCCTCCGAGCACAGCGCCGGCAGCCTCCGTTGGCACGGCCGTCGCCCGCAGCCTGCCCGTGTTACTTCCTTCGCTATCATG
Source organism: Ramphastos sulfuratus (assembly GCA_013399055.1). Classification (NCBI taxonomy): domain Eukaryota; kingdom Metazoa; phylum Chordata; class Aves; order Piciformes; family Ramphastidae; genus Ramphastos; species Ramphastos sulfuratus. The sequence continues at coordinate 219,130 of WBNM01034930.1, read as the reverse complement.
GATATGAAGCATGATTTTAGACAGGTGTCTGGCCAGTCCCACTTCCAGCCGTGTGCCAAGCCCTCCAGAGCACACCACTCGCATCAGTTCTCTTTAGCAAAACATCCTGGTGAGCAGCAAGGCAGGAACTCGGAGCGCGGAGCCTCTTGGGCATCACCCCTTTGACTTGCAGCCATCAGGCTAGGCCTAGGCTCCAGGTGTGTCCCCACTGTCTCTTCCTCCTGGAGATCACTAGAAGTTGGGGTCTGATTTCATGGTTCCTGCACTCTGGGTCAGGCTGTTACTGGACACATGTCTCTCAGCGTTTCCCTGAGAAGTGCATTAAGCTGTTTAAAACTGATGTGCATTTCAGGAGTGTTGCTGAAAAGGAGACTGCAAATACCAAAGTGTGTAGTATCTTACTGATCAGATACACCAAACTTCTCCATTCGATTTTAAAAACTGAACTTTGCATCTCAAACCCATCTCTCGTTTTAACCACAGGAGGACCAAATCTGCAGTCTCTTCACAACCACAACTCTTCAGCGTTTTGCCTGAATAAAGAGCGAAAAGTCTGCCTCACCGCTCCGTGTTCTGCTCCCTATAGGTTTCATAAGGGAGAAGGTGGGCTGGCCACATGTGTGTTGGGCTGAGTTTTATCCGTTTGGCCTCGTGCTTTACAAGAACATGACAGGCCCTTCACTCTGAGCACAGGGAAAATGTTGGAATGAAGTGGAGAATAAGCACGGACCTGCAAATCTGCAGGTTCAGTGCTGTGCTCTGGAAAAGGCAGGTGGTAGGGGAAGAAGGCTGAAGCCAGGCTGCCCCGCGCAGTCTGCTTCGGAGAGTGAGGTGGGTGCTGTGTGATGGTGGTGGGAAAAGGTCTGCTCTGGCACCCTCTAGTGTTGCCACAGCTGATGTTCGACGCTTGCTCCGCCGGCAAGGCTGGATTCAACTGCAAGTTCTATTGTGCAGCAGCTCTGGTGGGGCACTATCTCCCCCGGCAAGACTGATTTTATCCATTGCCTCAGGAGCCTGAGTCTTACACTTACGCTATTTCTAGGCACTTAAATGCATCAGTGTTTCACTCAAAGTCCAGCATATGTGAAGGTTGAGAGTGCTGAAGTGTTTCAGGGGTCTTGCTAGAGCTGGCACAATCTACCTTGCTTTCTCACGTTCCTGCCTGCACATATAGTGCATTTTAGAATGCAGCCTGCATTCTAATTTTTCCACATGCACTTGCTGAAAGCAAACATCCCCCCATATGATCCCATTTGATTAAATGGAAATACACAGGTCACTGACTGAAAGTAAGAGAAGGAATAGGAAAGAAGCAAATGTCTCTTCCTCTGGGGCCTATGTGGAAAGCATTCTTGGAAAAATCTACCCTCCGGACAATCTGTCCCCAAACCCTGCTCTGGGCAATACTGGATGTTCTTTTGAAGACAGACAATGTAAACGAAAAGGCTGACAATCATTAAGGGAAGGATTAAGAACCTATTGTTTAAATAGGGATAAACCTAAATACTTTTTCATTTTCCTAAAATAAATAAATAATCAAACAAAGCAAATAAAAAGCTTTATGGACCAGCAGACAGGGTTAAACATAAGCTCTTACCATTGAGGATTGCAGAGAATCTATACCAAGGTAAATCAAGCAGGCAAGCAGTAATATCCACTGAGCAGCTGCAGATATCAGGTGCAGCGTGTTCCTAACCTGTCCTCTGTGCCAGCTCTTCCACTCATCCTCTGCAGGTTCCCTTTCATGATCCATCTGATCTTGATTTCTCAGCTTTTCATCTGGCTGTCCTTCCATCTCTACTATGATCCCAGCAACTACTGGGTAAGGGGCCAGGAGCACAGCAGGAGGTAGATGAACCAGGAGTGCCTAGCTCATCTGGAGCAGAGAAGTGAAGACTGCACCTTCAGGGGACTGCTTTATGTGCACAGAGAAGCAGGCGGGGGAACTTCTTTGTGACTAATCTGAATTTCCCCATCCTTCCTTTCTTTCTTTTCTTTTTTCTCTTCTTTTTGTGCATGTGTGTGTGAGTGTGGGGGCGGATTTATTGCATTCCAGTTCAGTTTTGAGTAAGGGCCTTTGAAAGTAGATGTGTTTATGTCTTTTGTAACTTCAGCTATGGATGTCTTGGTATGTGATGTTTCCAGCAATAGCTCAGAGCAGGGTGGATAGTGCTTGTTTTCACACAATCTTTTGTCAGTTAAAGTGCTCATCTTTCTGTTCAGCCTCAGGAGAGGAGCTGGCTCCCTCTCATTAGCATATAGTGCTGCTGAAGTCACTTCTCTGTAAAGAAGCAATGAATAGGAAGTGATGCAGGACAGGCGGACAGCGTCAAGAACTGGAGAGAAATAGGCACTTTCCATATCTCTTCACCTTTGGCTTCTGGCTTGTAAAGCCATGGGATGCTGCATGAAGACTACAAGGGAGAAAGTGGAGAAGCCCTCAGGGAACATCTTTTTCACACACTGAAATCTAGAGTCCAGGGGGTGCACTCAGAAGGCCATCCAGGCTTTCCTCTTGGAAGAATATTGCCAGTCTTTTGGGACATCAATGCTTCCCCTTCATTTGGTTTCCTTATGACATTTGCTTGTGATGCACAGAGTTGTTAAATGTCAGTTCCCTGCAGCAGGGGCCATCTGCTGTGCTTCTTTTGGGTGACAGGCTTTGTATCCTTTTGGGATGGGGGGAAGGGGAGGAGGCAGTCCAGCACTACACTTTCTACTACTTTTTTAGCCCAATTTTTTTTCTCTTTTCAATCAGCATATCGTGACTGAAGTCAGGCGCTACCTCCTCCCAGCCATGGTCGAGCCCATTGGGAGTGTTATCATCTGTCTTTCTTTCAGGGATGAGTTGTCAGAAAGTTTCCCTTCCCCAAAATGTGTTCTCTCAACCTTTAACAAGGCATATGTCCTGACAAACATGAGCTCTGCATGCAGAGGAAGCAAGAGTAGAGTTCTTTCATGTGTGTTTCCATCTAGGCAAAGATTTTTCCTATAAGCGTAAACCAAATGAAGAGGGGAGTACAGCAGCTGAGTAAGCAACCTGCCACAAGGACACCCAACCTTTGCCGCCTTGGTCTTGAAAAATAACCTCAAGTTGCCAGTAGCCTGTGGTCTGAGCCAAGAATACACTGGTTTCAGTCTCAAGAGTAACCCAAAATTCATGGAAGTTAATGAAGGAGGTTCAGCTTCCACTTTGCCATTGACTCCTGAGAGCATGGAAATTCTTGTCCCGCTTTCGCTAGTGGCCACTCACCAAGGAATGCTGGAGCCCCAGCTGAGCTCCTGCTTGATGAAAGGGTGGGGGAATGTGGAGAAGGAGATTGTTCCTGTGGACCTGCAGCATCCTGCCATGTCTAGAAGTTTGCTTAAGAGATCCTCAGAAAAACATTACCCTACTTACAGCCCTGGTGTCCATCCATAAAGGGTTTGGTGGTGTGGGTGAGCCCACACTCTGGAAATGAAGAAGTCTCAAATACAGCTTTAGAGCAGCTTCCTTGTGGGGAATAACTCCAGCTCTGGGTGCTTTCCTCATAGGTGAGGGTCTCAGCTGCCTGCAGTGCAAATGAACGGCAGTGGTGTCTGGGAATCCGGTCCTACAGGAAAAGCAGAACAAACTTGGTCTGTATGTGTGTGTGCGTACAATCCAGGCTGGACAATGACTGAGCCAGTGCTTTCTCATGCCTGGAAGTCCCTGCCATGGGAAGGTCTAAGGACATTCCCCAGATCCCCATCACTTGTAGTCCCCATGGCTGAAGTTGCAGCTGAAGCAGGCAGGCACAGAGGAGAGCTGTGGGGCCAGGACTGCCCCATAGCTATGCTCCTACCTGTAGTGAGAGTCTGCAGCAAGCGGCTGCAGAAGCAGCCAGCTGTGGTCTTGGATAACCCACCAGTGAGTGCATCAGTGTTTCAGGGGAAAAGCGCAGAGCAGAAGAGTGAGATCATCAGATCATCACACCACAGCTGCTCCCGGGAGAGCAGGCATTGCTGTCAAGCACAGGCAGCCTGGGCTATTGAGCTCCATGCTCCCTGCAGGAAACAAGATTAGGAAAATTTGCTGTTTGCTGCTTAGCTCCTGCAAAAATGCCAGAATGCAGAGCCAGAGAAGAATGTGATCATCATCACACTGCAGCTCCCTTCCTGGGAGAGCAGGCATTGCTGTCAAGCACAGGCAGCCTAGGCTGCTAAGCTCCGTGCTCCCTACAGGAAAGGGAATATGGAAACTTTGCTGTTTGCTACTTAGCTCCTGCAAAAATGCCAGAAAGCAGAGCCAGGATGTCCCATAATTCCATAACTCTCACGTTTTAAAGTATATACCTTCAAATCAGCTACAAGCCCTCACCCATCTCCTCTATCTCTGACTCTGTTTTTCACACTGGTTTTGTTCCTAAAATCCTTTTTTAAAAGGTAAAATAAAAATAAAAAAAAAAATCCACACGTGGGTGGAGGCTGTGGATATGTATTTCTGAAATTGCCCTGTCATTTCTGTACTCCCCGAGTGCAAGTGTCGCTCAGCCGGGGTTAACAACACTAGCAGCGCTGCAGACCGAAAGCTACATTTCAAGCACTGTATCTGGCGTCCTGTCCAACACAGGAAAGAGGACAGCTCATTCAGAGGCATCACAAACACCTATGCACAAACCATCTTTCGCAGTTTTTATCGCCCTCAGTTTGTCCTTCTGCCTTTGCATCTGAAGAACACAAGCACATGTAAATTTGGTGGCTTTAGACCTGTGCTGTCAGGGACCCTGCTCTCCCTCCTTCCAGAGCTTCAGCACTACAATGCGCCGCAGGCTTGCCGCACAACCTGGCAGCTGACAAAATTGGCTAATTTGGTCAAAATTAATTTGGTTTCTCCTCCACAGAGACCTTAAAGTTGGAATTTCTTGGGGTTTTTCCCCAACTCTTTCCAGTGATCATGCCACACTAGTGACAGGGCAAGCAGGCAAGCTTGCCTTCCATGAGCCTGTGGGCATTCTGCAGCAGATCCTGATTACTTGGTTGTCTCTGGAGTTTTCCAAAGATGTGCCTCTCAGCAGCACATACTGCAATGTTATTACAACAAGGGCTGAAGGAAAGCAGAGCTAGTTAGCAGTATGGCTTGCTGGCGGCGGGGGGGGTGGTGGCGGTTTCTGACAACAATCCAACATCTCTTACCTTAGGCTGTGATGTGAGGAGCTGAGCATTTTGAAGTCTTGGCCAAACAATGTTGGTTACAGTCGAGGCTGAATCCTGCAGTGTTATCGCTGTGCCAGGTCTCAGATGCAGCTCAGAGCCTCAGCCTCGTAGCGTCCCTGTGCTCCAACCAGTGAGACAGGAAAAGAGCAGCTTCATCAGGAACCCCAGCCCCTGGCTCATGCAAAGAACCATGCTTGTGGAGGTCCTTGCTGGCATCCTCCTCAATTTAGTTCCCACTTCCTGAAGAAGTGCTCTCACTGCCCCAAAAGGAAGCATTGGGGAATTATATAGGAGAGTTTAAATTCACTTCTCAGGAAAAAGAGTGAAATAACCAATTGAGTTTTTTGTAAACCTCTACTGGAGGAAAGGAAAGGAGCAGCAATAAGTGTGGTTTTCCAAGAACAAAGCCTAATGCTGTCTTCTGGGGAAAGGAAGCTTCTTGGGCAGAGGAGCAGCCATGGGTATTCACTGTGCCCTCAGTTACAGTTTTGACTCTCTTCTCTTGATATTTTCAATGCGTGGTCTGTATGAAACTGCTGCTCAGCAGAAACGAAGCTGATTGAGTGATTATTGATCATTTGTTGTCAAAATGGAAGGACATATCTTGTCCTCCTGGGGCCTGCCCTTCAGATCCTCTGGTCCCTCTGGCAATCTAAGTAGGAATGGAGATATCACAGAAATCATAGAACTGCCCAGCTGGAAAAGACCTTAAGATCATTGAGTCAAGCCATAACCTAACATCTCCCTGTACACAACCGTTTGGCCATGTCCCTAAGCACATCATCCAAACACCTTCAGGGATGGTGACTCCACCACTTTCCATGGGTGAGATCTGGCCTCTCAGCCCTTGCCAGCAGTCTCAGCCTATAATTTAGAAGGTTTGGCCTCCACTTGGAATAAAATAATAAGAGAGCAGTGCTGTTGCTCTTATTGCTGCAGTCAAGTAACACAACTTATGTCCAGTGTTGGGTTCTTTTCTTGTGTGCTTATTTTCCACCATGGCTGTGTTTACCTGAAGAACAAAAGGTTGCATGGTTTGGTTTAATAAAGCAATGGGAAATAGTGAAAGAAGCCTTAGTTGTTTAGGAGGGGGGAAAAAGCAAAGTGTTACAAAGGCAAGATTTTCATGTGGGTCCTGCTGCTCTGCACACACCCCAGCTATTGCCATTTAATGCTTCTGTCTTTGCCACTAAACCAGCTTCATTTCTCAAAGTCAAGGAGTTCTGCATCGAAAAATAAAATTGTGGACTCCTGCCCTACCATCTCTGAACACTGTGTACTCTCTCACACCCTCGATTTCACTTCCATGCAGCTTTTTCTTGTTCCTTGCTTATAGCTACTCTTTGGCTGATTCCTGTTGAGAATTTCCACCAGCAGAAGCCCTAGGCCAGAAGGAAAGAGGTATTGTTAGTCAAAATACTTTGGCAAAGTGAAATAGACAGGGAAGTTATGAAAACACTTTGAAATCACAAATAAAAATATTGGCATTTAAGTGGAGCCAGGATTTTGTGGGGAGATCCCAAAAAAGACTGCAGACATTGAAGTAAATCCCACTGTGCCTCATCTCATAGTGCTGTACTGGGATTTTTCCAGGTAAGCTGCTTTATGGGAGCAGATGGGTCAGTGGCAGATGGGTTCCCTGCAGCACACTCTCAACAGCAGCAGTTTCCTCAGTCCTGGGCAGAACCATTTTCCCAGGCTGTCAGTGCCTTTTTTCCAAGAGGACACAATACTGAGCTCCATCTGCATTGGGCACAGCAAAGCCAGGCAGGATTAGGACCTGCCCCTCTGACAGCACTAGCAGCTCTTCTTTGCGCTTAAGGACTGTGGTGTGCCTAGCACACCAGGACAAGCTAGGTAGCATCTGTAAGTGGGTAAGAGCTGTGAGTTTAATGGCAGTTTTTATCTGCAGCATCATGGTGTCCAGCACAGTCCCTGATAGGCAGCAGTGTAGACCTCCCAGAAAGACAAAGCTGGTGTTTCCTCAGCTAGCAACCATCACATTTCACACCAGAGCTGTCAAATTGCTAAAGTTCAGCTGCTGCCTCCTTATGATGTGATGGGAGGTTTTCTATTGTTGGTGGTGACCTTTGTCCTGAGCATTATCTCTTTCCAGTGAGCCTCTGCGACCTGTGCTCTTCTGTTCCTCAGAGTAGGCTTCACCACAATATCAGCTGAGTGGGTAGGGGCTGAGTGTTCACAGTGACACTGTTAAAAGATAAGGTGAACTTAGTCATACCAATCCCCCTTTCTTTTTCTTAGTAGCTGCTTCAGTCAGAAATCACATCATACCATACTATCATACCACAAGATATCAGGAGAGAAAATAAAAGACATCCTTTGCCATTTTTCTGGTAAAGAGAAGTAGCATTCAGAAATACATCTGGTCTCATAGAGCTCCCTGGCTCAGCCAACTCTGTTCCCAGTCTTTCCTGTGGTGTTAGAAACCCCGGGAGGGATATGAAGCCTGTGGTGCTCCAGATGCAGCTCTGCTCCGGGTTAAGAAAGTGGCATCTCTTGCCTGTCTGGCATTCCTATTGCCTGCTTGCTTCACTTCATCACTGCCATGGGAGGTTTTTGGCCAACAAACACACCTCCTGAGAATTAGGGGTCATTGCAGCTCTTGATTCTTCCTGTGTGTTTCTAACCTGTTAAATTCTTTTAAATATTACAAGATTTTCAAGTAGTGTTTTGAGGAAGATTTGCAGGCAGAGGTACCACCTCCTATTAGTCTTATTAGCTGCTTTAAACACCTGGAGTGAAGCACGAGCAGATGGGTGGTGGTCAACAGAGACTGCAGTGAGGAAGGGTTAAGAGCTGATGACCTTTCTAGGACAGAGACAGTCTAGAGATTGCAACAGCTCCATCTGCAAATCCCAGCCCCTGTCCTATGTCCCTCTCTTTTGTGACTTGTGCTTTTTAGTCAGTGATGACAGCTTTACAGTTGCTTCAATCTGTTGCATTAAAAAGGTGGAAAAGGGTAAAACAACAGTCCCACCCTGGCCAAGCTCAGCAGGAAAGATCCACATGCAGTACCAGTTCCTGCTTCATGAGATGAGTTGCTTCATTCATCTGCAGGTCTTTTATTGGGATGACATGCCCATTCTTCTCCAATTAGGACACATGCAATGCAGCTTCACCATCAGCTTCATCAGTAATTATCTATTGGTTATGGAGCTCCACAGACTGAATCAAGATCTGGTGTCAACAAAACCAGGTTGGCCAGCATGATGCTCCATAGCATCTTTCCCATGGACAATATGAACTTTCCTTTTGTTTTCTAAATATTGTTTTCTTATTTAACAACTTCCAGGCTGAACTTCTGCCTAAATTGTTTCCTTCACTGCTTCTTAAACACTTCTTAAAGAGCTCTTTAACTTGCCATTCAGTCATTTAGTTGCTGAGTTTTTTTCCACCTGGTCAGTGTTGCTCATAATTTCTCTTAATTTATTGTATCCCTTTTCAAAAACCCAGCCTGGGGATGTTCTCTGCTTATACCAACTGTCATCAGATCATGCTTACTAGTCCTTAAGGCCTGACCTCCTACTTCAGCAGTAAAATCATCTTTACTCACTAAAAAGCACCAAATAGAGCACTCACATCCCCCTCAATCTTTGGAAACTCTCCTGATGCTCACCCTGGTCTTGTACAAGTCCCAATAGAGATTTTCCCCACAGCATCACTCTTCCCTTCTCCAGATCCCACCAAAGGGAGAATGTTGGGAGCTAGTGCAAATTTGTGCTTTAACATGGTAGACAAATAACCTGCCTTCAGTTTACTCTTTATACCTCTTATTTCCAAAAGAATTGTCCAGATACCACATAAATGAATGATTTAAAAGTTATTACAAACAGATTTTCCATAGGTTTAAGCTTCTGCTTTTGGGTGAGATGAAAAAAAGAAAATAGCCCACATCTCCAAAATGTGGCTGGTCCCTTCTCCAAGGACACTCCTAGCAGATAGCCCTTGAGGCCTTCAGGCTCATTTACCACCAACTGCACCATCTTCACAGCATTAGCCTGCGACACAGCAGGGGCAGGAAGTATTTCCCAGCTGCTGTATAATTCTCCTACAGCTATAAATCAAGTGTACAGGTCCCATTTGCCCAGGGCTGCCTGTGGGAGTGGACAGAAGACCACACGCACTTGCAGGAGCAGCCCACGGGTGCTGTGGATGGGGCAGCTGCAGGCACCGCATGGCTCTGCGTTTCGTGACACAAGCACCCGGCCCCTCCACAGTGCCAGTTCAGAGGGCTGCGAGACAGCACCGAGAGCCTCAAATGACTAAGCCCAGCTCGAGGTTCTCTATTACACTCAGCAACACCCGTGCCCCAGCGGGCTTGGAAGCGGGGGAAGGCACCGAGGCTGTGATCGCAGCCAGAGCCACCAGAGACATCCCACAGCCCCCAGCCCTGCTCACAGCCATCACACTGCCAGCCCCAAGAAGTCCCAGCTTGAGAAGTGTCACTTTTCTGCAGGCAGGCAAGCAGGTGTGGGTTCATATAATGTCCCACTAGGGAAGCCTGCACTGAGGTTGGTTTGTGTTAGGCTTCAACAAGTCTGGTAACCCAGTAGGGGCAAGGCAGCTGCAGCTCTGACTCCCTAGGACTAGCTAGGAGTGAGTACACACACAGTCTGTATGCACACACAGAAAATGCACAGTTAGCCTACAACAGCACCATCCTGTTGCCCTCTCTGGTTAATCAGGATGACAGTCCATTAGCAGAAAACAGTTGTACACATACAATGTATCAGCTGCAGGTCTTACCCGTACAGTGCCTCCTGACTCCTGAGCCTTTAAACCTAATTTCCAGCCAGGCTGCCTAGCTTTTGGCTAGCCATCACACACACCACCACAACACGCCATGCATAGGTGTGGACACTGAGCAGAGGCCTCCACCAGGAAACAGATAAAGAAAGTTTAATAAGCAGATAGGACATGCTGCAGTGATCAGGAGCAGTGCATTGCCAGACAAGAATCTAAGCAGTCCCTTTTGTCCTGTTTTCCCCACACTTGTTCCTACTCAAATCAACCTTGGTCTCTCCCTTTCCCTTTTCCCTCCCTCCACCTAACAACCCACAGTAAGTCTTGCACAGTCTCAGAAGACTCTTCCCAGCATCCTGCAATGAGCCCCATGTGCCTTTGAGAAATCACCCTCTTTGCTGGGCAGTGTTTCCTGGTTCCCCACCGAGGCATAAATCCAGCATGGTATAACCACCTACTTCCTAGCAGTGTCCTGTCCTCACCAGTGCCACTAGAGCTCACATGTTCAAGAGATAACTTGGACCATTTGTTGTCTTTTGTGGGTTTTTTTTTCAGATTGCTCCAAGCCTCTGAACAGGCTTCCATGCTGACATGGACAACTGTTAAACACTTTCAGTGAGACACTGCAAGACCAGTAAGTTACAGCTCAGAAATTTGGTGACCTCTTTCTCTTGTTAAATCATCTCTTACTCATCCAGTGTTTAGGGGTTCTTTGTTTTTTTCAGAAGTTTCAAAGACTTTTCTCAGTTGCATCTTCTGTAGAGATTCAACAGACAACTCACATCTGAGCAAGGAAGAATACTTATTCCACTGCAACTACTTTACCCTGCTAACAATCTCAGTTCCCTTCAAGGCTGAGGATGGGAGAAAGAACTCAGATTACCTTGGTTTTGACAGCATTCCTTCTCATTTCACAGTATCTGCCTCAGGTGGCAAAGTTGCTGCAGTGGTCACATCCGCCAGTTCATGTGGAAACCCACCACAGCGTCAGAGCCCGGCTGCCAGAGGTCACCTCCACCCCATCTGCAGCACTTTGAGAGGTGGAGTAAAAACTCACTATCCCAGCTCCACTTGGGGCAAACACCCCAGCAGAAGGAGTCTAGTGGCAGCCCTGCTCCTTTTATAGCTGAATAGGCTTCAGCTGGCCTCAGGGTTGTTCCCTAATGAGTAATTGGCTGAACTTGGCTCCAGCATCTGCAGCCCTTCCTTGCAGGTTCAGCTCCTAATGCTCTTTGAAGCATTAGGATTGAAGCATTGAATGCTCAATGACACAGCAAGACCAAGTCCAACTCTTCCATGTGGGAAAGCTTTACTTTTTGATTCTTTTCCCTGGGGAAAAAAAAAAAAAAAAGTTTGCACACACACACACACATAAAGAAAGGATTTTCAGGAAAAAAAAAAGAGAGAAAAGAAAGGAAAAACAAAAGATTTTTAAAAAGAAAGAAAAATAAAAGAAAAGAGAAAAGAAAAAGAAAGTAGAAGGGGGCAAAAAAGAGAAAATAAAAGAAAAAGGAAAAAAAATTAAAAAGAAAGCCTGCTCCTGCCTTTCTGACTCAATTCTGTGTAACCTTTGCTGCCAAAAATTATAATAAATCTGTATTTTTTCCTGGAAAAGACTTTCTGTGCCACAGCCCACCTGTGGGCACAGAGAGGGCCACAGAGGGTGGCAACACTGCTTGCCTATCGCTGCCCTGAGTTTGGCACCCCGGGAGGAAGTTCAAAGACATGTCCTGCCCCTACAGGGCTCACAGAGCTGCCTGGGATGGGTCTCACGGAGGGACAGTGATCAAACAAGGCACACCAAGATGTATTTCCTTTCAAACTCAAGCCAGAAAAGCACCTGCAAGCACCAGACATGTCTGAACATGCTTAACACATCTGAACAGAGGACTAGCACCCAGCCAGGGCCCTGCAGGAGCTTACCCAGTGCCCAGCTGCTTTCACCACCACCCAACCTATGGCTTCAGCATGTGTCATCTCTCACACACCTCAGCTAGGAGAGAGCCACCAGCAACATCCCTTGCTCCGTCCTTTGCACTTCAGTGTGGGGAACAGGGCCAGGCTGGCAGCAGTGTCCTGTTCTCACCATTCCTGCCTCGGGGCACTGGCCTTTGCTGCTGTTCCCCCCACCTATGTGGGGCAGGGACTGACCCTCAGGAGAATCACCTTTTTCTCCCCAGGCAGCGTCAGCACCAACCACAGTGCAGGATGTCTCTCACCCATGACTCAACTAGGTCAACCGAAGGTAGGCAGTGAGCGAGCAAGGAGGCAGCCGTGATGCAAGCAGGGGTTTCTCTTAATACCACAGGATCTCATCAGTTTGGGACATTTTCTAGCCCTGATTGGAAGACAGGAGTGATGGGAAATCTGTCTGCGTTTAGTTCCACCCTTGGCAGCTCCCCAGGGGCACTGAAACACGCATGAGCCCTGGTGGAAGAAAGCCCACTGGCTTGCCAGGCTGGGCACTTGTCTGGGTGAGCTGAGACAGAGCGGGAAGCAGGTTAGTACCTCCAAGCTGGTGACCCATCCTGCTTTGATAGTGGAGTATGCAAGTACTGGTAACAGACCTAGCTGTGAGGTACCATCAAATCTCAACTGGGTTGTGCTGTGCTTTGCCAGGTTTCACACTCACTTTCCCATTTTCCAGGCAAAATTTCTCCCAGTCGTATTTCTGCTTCCTCTACTAATTTCTCTGTGGTTGTGTTTCTCTTGGCAGGCTCAGCGCTGTAACTGTGCTAATGGAGAAATTATGTCTGTGGTTATGACTCATCAGTTGCATCATCATTGGCTACAAAATCAGTGTATATCAGGGTAGAGATGCTGGTTAGTGCTGCAAAAATTAAGCCCCCCATGCCTTTAGAAGCATTCACACTTATCTCAAGGTTGTGGCATACTAACCCTGCCTGGTGAGCCCTCCTGTCCTGCAGCAACACTGGAATGAAAGGGAAGCTTTTTAAAGTCACTGTCCCCATGATATTTGATCGAGCCAGCAGAAGCATTCGAAGGGCTGTCCGCTGATCCACTTCGCATTCGCTTGATAAAGGTTTGTTGCAGTTTTAGCTGCAAAGAAAACCACCACCAGGGAGGTGGTGGAAGTCCCATCCCTGGAAGCCTTTAAGGCCAAGCTGAATGTGGCTCTGAGCAACCTGATCTAGTGTGAGGTATCCCTGCTCGTGGCAGAGGAGTTGGAACTGGATGATCTTTGAGGTCCCTTCCAGCCTTGACAGTTCTGTGATTCTATGATTCTATGTCCATGGCCAGCTAGAGCTTCTTCAAAAGGTCAGAGAGCTGAGACCACCCAAGCCACAGCTCTTTGGCACCAGGGACAGCTGGTGTCCCCTAAATGGCAAACTGCTTGGGCAGATCTTTCTTTTTGCTGAGAAAGGTCTTCTGATATTTGGTGGTTAAATTTAAAAAAAAAAAAAAAAAAGCCAGAGAAGTTAGCTGCTAGCATGGTGGAGTCATCTGCGTAGTGCCAGGAGCCGGTGCAGTCATGTCTCTCCACCCAACCATATCATCGATCCCGCTATGACTTGTGCAGAATGCGAGATGGGAAAAAACAAAAGTGCTCAAGCCAGAAATGTTCAGAGTGTGTATGTGTCTGCAGGAACCACTGCTGGCTCTCAGGAGCCCATCACAACCACCAGCTTCAGACACACAACAGCCGTTGTCAGATCCACAGCCAGCTGCAGGAACTCCTCTGGCAGGCCAGAGACGGCCCAAACCCTGACAAGGCAACCCTGGGATGCAGAGAGCAGAGAAGGGAGGGGCCGCTTCAACCTCTGAAATCCAGAGGGATGCTTCTCCTTCAGCCACTTGTCCTGCTGAAAGAGAGGCTGGGATTTTTGGGGCTGTCTGAGAGACAGGTGCAGGGCAGGAGCTTTCACAGAATCACAGAAGGTTAGGGGCTGGAAGGGACCTTGGACTGGAAGCTCATCCAGTCCAATCTCCCTGCCAGAGCAGGATCACCTACAGCAGATCACACAGGAATGTGTCCAGGTGGGTCTTGAATATCTCCAGAGAGGGAGACTCCATAACTCCCCTGTTATGGGAGCAGCCTGTTCCAGTGTTCCATCACCCTCACAGTGAAAAAAAATTCCTCCTCATGTTTACATGGAACTTTCTATGCTTCAACTCCCACCTGTTGCCCCTTGTCTTGTCACTGAGAATCACCAAGCAGAGCCTGGCTCCATCCTCCTGGCACTCACCCTTTGCATATTTATAAACATTGATGAGGTCACCTCTCGGTCTCCTCTTCTCCAAGCTAAAGAGCCCCAGCAACCTCAGTCTCTCCTCATAAGACAGATGTTCCAGCTTTGTCCAGCTCTGACTAGCTCTAGTTGCAGGCAGCAAAATGAACACACATGTGCAGAGCTCTCTACATTCTCACTGCGATTACTGACCCAGGCTGACTTACACACATAGCAAGTGCTTGGGAGTCCCTATGCCTGATGTCCCAAGCCTGGGGCAGCACTGTTCCCTAAAGGCAAACACCCCAGAGCTAGTATCACAGAATCACAAAATCACAGAATGTCAGGGGCTGGAAAGGACCTGGAAAGGCCATCCAGTCCAAACTCCCTGCCAGAGCAGGATCACCTGTATCAGATGACACAGGAACACATCCAGGCAGGTCTTGAATATCTCCCAGGAGGGAGATAGTAGGTGCCAGCTGGTCCCTGTCATGTTGGCACAGGATCTCAAGCTGTGAAGAGACGTTTGATACTGGATGTTGGGAGCTGGTGGCCCATCTCCATCCCACAATGAGCCACGTCTAAGCATTTAATGACAGGGTTTGTTCATAGTAAATCACAGAGTAAAAATGCACTGCTGAAGGCTCTGGTTGTCCCAGTGCCAAAGCATCCCCAAGGCATTTGTAACTCTCCTAGACATCTTTAAAGACAGAAAAACAAAACCCTAGCTGTCAGACACAGACAGACTCATGGGGCAGAAGGTTCTCTCCTTGATGAACACAAAGGCCTTGAGAGAAGCACTGCATGCAGAACAGGGACACAACTTTGTCCACGAAGTGCCATTCTCCAGCCTGCCCTCACTGCAAGAGCCACTCAAAGGCAGCTCTAAAGCCTGGCTAGAGACTCCTGTACTGCCCTGAGGCCCCAGAAAGGAGCTGAGTTGCTGAGAGCTGCAATGGTGAGGGACTTTAAGATGTCAGGTAGTGATAAGACTAGAGGGAATGGAGAAAAACTAGAAGTGGGTAGATTCAGATTGGATGTTAGGAAGAAGTTCTTCACCATGAGGGTGGTGAGACACTGGAACAGGCTGCCCAGGGAGGTGGTGGGAGTCCCATCCCTGGAAGCCTTTAAGGCCAAGCTGAATGTGGCTCTGAGCAACCTGATCTAGTGTGAGGTATCCCTGCCCATCACCGAGGGGTTGGAACTGGATGATCTTTGAGGTCCCTTCCAGCCCTGACAGTTCTGTGATTCTGTGATTCTATGATTCTGTGATTCTATGTCCATAGCCAGCCAAAGCTTCTTCAGAAGGTCAGAGAGCTGAGACCACCCAAGCCACAGCTCTTTGGCACCAGGGACAGCTGGTGTCCCCTAAATGGCAAACTGCTTGGGCAGATCTTACTTTCAGTCAGTCTTTGCCTGTACAGGGAATGCTGGTTCCTCTGTCTCTGCTTGAGAGCGACAGGAAGGAGAACAAGCTGGTTTCCTCACCAAGCAGGTTTGCTGTGCTGATGGGAAGCAGGGGGGAATTTCCCTGCAGCCATAACTCAGTGATGCCCCAAGAGTAAAACAGAGATAGATGTAGCAGGGAAAGCCCTGGACTGAGCCCTGCAAGGTGCATCACATACATCCTGCTGTGAGCTGACAGTGCCCCAGTGCCAAGCCCAAGGCAACCATGCACCAGCTTCCCCTCCCCATCAGTACAGATTTTTATGCTTCTTTTAGACTTCTTTTCAAGCTGACACCTTCTAAGCTCAAAAAAATCTCACAGCAGTCTGCTGGCCATGTGGGTGATCAGTTTAGCTGATAATACAGTGGATGGTCACTTTAAGCAACCTTAATCACTGATAAATGCCACGAGGCATCACCCATCTTTGGGCAAACTTGGCCATGGGAGGGCTGGGTGGCTTACATGGCTGTCTCCCTGCTCCCATGTCTTTGCCTTGGCTCAGAGAGGGATTCCCAAGCATAAGATACTAAATGTTGGGATCCAGCTTAGGTCACCCTCTGGTGGCTCCCTCATCCACAAGATGTGATTTGCTCCAAGAGGCCGTGTGAAAGGAATGGAAGAAATAGTTACTAAGCTGGATTTCAGACCACTGGGAGCGGGGAAGCCAATGAGTAGGAGCTGCCATTTAGGAAGCCAGCTCACTAACACCAGATGCTCGCAGTAAGTAATGATTTAAGCCCCTAAGAGAGCAGCTTTTCATCACTGGTGGTTGTGTACACCATCACTTGGCGCTAGGCCACATGGCCCATTTGGCCCTGACTTCAAGAGACATAAGTTTACATTTCTCAGGTTTCCTGTGGTTTCTGCAGCGTTAATTCCTTTAAGTTCCTGGATGCAAAGTATCTCTGAGACTCATGCTCTGATTTTGCAGCATGCAAGTTTTGCAAGAGAGGATAAAGCATTGGAAATGAGCACATGGGAGAGGCAGTGGTGGGATAGCATCTGCCGTAGGTGAGATTTGGTATGGACCATATTGATGGAGGTCAGTGAAGATGCTCTGAGTGCAGCCTGAAGTAAATAGCCCTTCCCACATACATCTTGTGCTCCTGGAAGCAGCATTGTGCTCCCATATCAGCAGTAGCTATTTGGGAGGGCCTGGGTACCCTATTGTACTGCTGTGCCAAAATTGTGTCTCTCGTCAGCCTTTTCCACAGGTTTATCTTCTTTTTCCATTTGACAAGATCCTCCCTACCATAAAGTTCATCTTGCCATGGCAGCTGCCTTTGGGAGCCAGGAAAATGGTCAAGAGCCTTTATACGTGGAGTTTGAGTTTGTTTTTTTTCAAAGAACGTAGTCTTCAACCACATCAGCTGCAATGTGCCGTGCCTTGGGGCAAGCAGCGCTCTGAAGCTGTGACATGGGGACATGGGCTGGTCTCACCATCATCTGCCCTCCTCAGCAGTGTGCTGCCCAGAATGGTGCCAGGCCAGGGCTCCAGCAGGGTGTTCAGGGCAGCTCTCAGCTGCATGTAACAGCCCCTTTTCAACCCATTTCCTCCCAGGCATCCCCACTGTCACTTCTAGCTCTCCACCTACATACAGAAGCAGTAAAGTCCTGGTGGGCTGCATTTAACCCTGTTAAATTGGTTGTGAGAGCAGGCCAGGAGGAATCCTTCTGTCACCTTGCTGGTGTTTGCATCGTGACTTTATATAAGACTTAGGAGGAATTTTTCTCACTATATGTGGCTGCCCAGTGATGCACAGGCACCTCTCAGGGTCTGGTTGTGGTCCCAGTCAGACTGTCCAGGGGCTGTAGTGATGAATCTCCTCTGCTCCATAGTTCTCCCACTCACCAAGATGAGTCTAAACAAAACCAGTCTTAAAGCACTCCAGGAGGAAGCACACAATGATCAAGATCCTATTTACCCAGATACCACTGAGTCCTTTCTGTCTTTTCATGGACATGCAATTCACTGGGCCCAGCCCACAATGGGAAAATAGCATCCTGATGCCAAGTAGGAGCCCTGACCCCCTCCCCAGGAGAGCTGGGGGCCAGCAGGGGAAGAGGACACATCAAGTACATGCCTCAGCCTTTGTGCTTGTGAAAAGCAATGAGCTTCTGTCTGGTGATCCTGGGAAAGAAGTAGGCTTTAGGTGATGTGTTTTAAATAGAAAACTCACTTCTGAAGTGAGCAGAAACCACAGATAAGGATGGCACAAAGATGTGGCTAAACTGCTAAGGAATTCCCCTAATGGAGGGAGCCATGGTGGCAGCACCAGCCCTCCCTGATGTCCTCATTGTCCCCCAGCCTCCACTGGCCCCACGCAGCCACCACAGCTCAGCCCTAGGCAGCAGGGGATTTCTGACAGACCCAAAGCAGTGCAGGGACACACACAGCCTCCCACAGCAGTGTCCCACAGGCCCATGGCATCATGGGCATTTGCTTGCTCACAGTGCCCACCCAGCAAGCCATGACTCCTAGCCATATGTTGGCACCCACAGGGGCTAGGAGGAGCTATAACATGGTGACAGCATGCAGGTGGCTGCTTCTTGGCAGTCCTGTGCAGCTTCCACAGCCAGCATTTCCCCAGCTGTCCGGGGAAGGTGATAAGTCCCTCCATCTCCCATTACAGCCAGCTGTGAACTGTGTTTGCCTCGGGCCGGGCTCCTTGCAGCTTCTCTGGCACCTGCAGTTCTGGATCAGTAGTGATGCCAAATGTTGCTGCTAAGCCTTTTTCCAAATTTTTTTTGGCCAATGCAGTTCTAAAGCACCGCTCAGACCTCTGGACCACAGCTGTGAGCAAGGGCAGTGCTGGCCTGGCCGAGGCTCCACAGGAACAGTGTCCTATCATCTGGCTGGGCGAGGCAGCACAGCAAAAGGAGGCCACTTGAGGACAGCCACTGCTCTCCAGTCCCAGCAACCTGTGAGCCCCTGAGAGGCATAGAGATCGGTGGCAGCCTTTGCCAGTGGGTGCAGGTCTTCCTACTCATCTAGCCCCTTCCCAGCCACACTGTAGCACTGGGTTTCTCCAGACTAGACTAACCAGGGCAGCAGCATGCTCCTGCCCCGCTGTAGGAGGCAGCACCATTACCCTGGCCCAAGGGAGACAATGTGCCTGAGACATGCCCCAGATACAGCCCAGACATGCCTCCAGGCTCTGCTCTTTGAAATAAATTCTTAATGCTTCCCTCCCCAGTTTAATTTTGAAAAGCAGCTGCAGCTCCTCTTGCCTGTTTCCAAGAGGAAACACAGACCTGTGGCCCAGGCACACTCATGTGTAGCGTGCCAGGCTCAGAGGCACAGGGCATGTGGTGCCCTCACTGCCCAGACATGGGGTGACCCAGGCCCCATGGTACTGACACTGGTACAGCAAAGAGGGGAGCACAAGGCTGAGGCTATGTTTCTGCAGCGACTGGAAATTTTGTTCTTGTAACAAACTGTGATGTTCACAATCATCCTAGCTACTTCAGCTCAGCCTCTGCCTAGGGACCACTTCTTTCCCTGTGGAAAAATCAATCAATAAACTATCAACAGCCCAGAAAATAGAAGCCATAACTAGTGGTCTTTGAGCTTCCTTCAGGTCTACAAACTGGAACACAGAAGGTTTCACCTCTACATGAGGAGAAACTTCTTTACAGTGAGGGTGACAGAGCACTGGAACAGACTGCCCAAAGAGGTTGTGGAGTCTCCTTCTCTGGAGACTTTCAAAACCTGCCTGGAGGCATTCCTGTGTGTACTGCCCTGGGTGATCCTGCCTTGGGAGGGGGTTTGGACTTGATGATCTCTGGAAGTCCCTTCCAACCTCCAAGGTTCTGTGATTCGGTAATACCAGAGCAATAAACAGCTAAAGGAACACAAATCAGACTAGGCAGCAAGTGGCTGTGAGTGCCAAGCTGCTCCTGCACCGCCTGGACAATCTGGCATTGGGATAGGCAGACCAGACACTTTGTTTTTCACATCGTCCCTCGTACTATAGCCATTAAGTGCCTGGGGGAGCAGAAGCGTTAGGGGCACCAGGAGGACATGGGATGCCCTTGCCACAATGCCCAGAAAGGTGTTCATGGATGCCGTGCTCTGCCTGTTCCTGTCCTGGTCTCCAACAGTGCCTGAGGACATGTTCCACAGTGCTAGGTTCGTGCCTGACCTGACACCCCCAGCCCCGATGGTGGTGCTAAAGACCTAAGGTAGACCACGCGCACCTCCGAAGCTGCAGAAAGGGGAACCATCAGTTTATTGCCACAACACACACAGAAGCACAGTTGTGGTTAAGCACCATATCTGAGGTATTGCTCATTTGCTTACCTCAGCTGCTTTGATGTCACATGTGAGGCTGTGGTGCCCTGGGTTTACCCACGGACAGGTATGCTCATGCTACTCTCTGGTGAACATCATCACCACCATCCAGGCAGTCTGGTTTGCTGCAGGCTCATACCTGCTCCCTCCCTGTCCCTACCATGGCCAGCTGAGCCTCCAGCAGCAAGGAACCCAGGGGATCTGGCCTCAATTGCCCATTATTGCCTACTGTGCTGGTTTGAGGCTAATTGGAATATTTTAATGGAGAAAATTGTACTATAGGCTGTGAAAAGGAAACAATGGTGATGTCTACTTCACTCTTAGGCTTGCTGAGATGCTTAAGAACTCAAAACATAGATAATACAGTCTCTTGGTATTTCTCTGGGAGCTAGTGAGTCCTCTCCTCTCTGCCGAGTAACCTCACTAACCACTTTCCTTCTAACCCCCCTGGCCAATCCTCCAAACTCACCTTGCATGTAAGGCAGAGCTCAGGGTAAGGTATAGGGCTGGGGAGAAGGTGGAAGGGTGCTTGGGAGCCCTTCCTGGGGACTCTGATTTCTAGGAGGGTGTTGTGTTTCTCTATTACCTTTAACCTGTACATTTCTGTAAATATCCCTGTATACAGTATATATATCTGCTTGTACATTGTGCCGAGCTGTAAATAGAGCTTCATTCCTTAACTTCCAGCCGGCTGAGTTCTAGTCTGGGTCATTTTACAAAGTGTGTGGGGGTGGGTAACTCCCAAACCATCACACCTACTGAGGAGCCAGTGAGGGCTTTGAGGGGGCTACAGGCTGGGAGGGTGCCTGCACCTCTACAGGCACCAGGCAGGCTGCTCCTTCCTTGTTTTATGCCTTTGCATCGTTTTTGAAGCTGGGACACGTCCCTGCATTCTACCTGGTCACTGCCACCTCTCAGTAACTCTTTACCATCAAAGGTGGCAAGCATTCAAAACATGCCCTTTGGAGCTTGCCCTGCGTGGTGGCAAGGTAGGTTTGGGCAGCTCAGACCTGATGGCACACAGAGTGAAGAAGCAGCCACTAGCCATGGGGCTCCTTAGGTGACCACAGCAGGAGAGTAAAGCAGGCCCAAGGGGCTTTATACCAGTCATGCTGACGCCTCTGTGGAGCGAGAGAGGCAGAGCTGACCTTGATGGCACCCAAACTGGAGGGGTTTGCCTCCTGGGGGGGTCACTGCAGGTGCCATTAGGCACAAGCCAGCCTCACTGGCTGCTCACTGGTATTTAAATGTGTGCTCTCCAGATGGTCATGGCTGCTCTGTATTAATCACAGAATCACAAAAGTTGGAAAAAAAATTAAGAACATTGAGTCCAACCAGAACCCACTGACGCTCCTCAGCCTTGGTTGGCTTGCTTGCTCGCTGGTTTTGGCTGCAGATGCAGAGGTTTAGTTTTAACAGGATCAGCTGTTTGCAGGGGCCAGCACTGACCCAGGACATGAACTCATTCTCTACAGTGCTGAAGCTGCACATATATCCACTGCCCACACATAAGTCCTCAGGACTGGGAATATACGACCTTGCTGAGCCACAGCAAGCCACCACGCAGCAGGGAGCAGCCAGGCTCAGCAGCAACCTGCAAAGCACAGTGGCCAGTCCTTGCCAGCAGCCACTGAGCTGTGCTCAGGTGGATTTTCTCTGTGTGTGTATGCATGCTACTGGGTCTTTGTCTTTGCCTCTCTTTTTTTTTTTTTCCACCTGTGGGTGTCCTGAAGACTCAAATAATGCAAATCATGTCATCACTGTGGGAGTGGGATGATGGAAGCTGGCTAGCAAAGCCTGCACCTGCTGCATGAGATGGGACCATGGGAATCTCATGTGAAAGAAAGCCTAAATTCAGCCTTTCACCTTGTTCTGCTGGGAAGGTCCTGCAAAAGACAGGAGAGCTATTCTGGGCGGGGGATGGGGGTGGTGAAGCCTCAGTGATGGTGATGGGCTTCCTGGCCATCCTCACACCCTTCAGGGGGCTCGCAGTGCCAGGAAACAATAGGAACTGCTGGACAGCCACACACCCAGATGGCTCAGCAAAAGCTGCCCAAAAGCCCAAATGGGCTTCTTCAACACTTCTTAAAATTTAAATAAAGGAGGGGAGGGGGAAGTCATGTTTGACCAACCCAGTAGCCTTTTATGAGGCCATAACCAGGTGGATAGATGATGGTAGAGCAGTGTATATGGTTTATCTTGATTTCAGCAAAGCATCTGACACTGTCTCCCACAGCAGCATTGCAGCTAAACCAAGGAAGTGTAGTCTGGATGATTGGATTGTGAGGTGGGTGTGAACTGGTTGTAGGAAAGAAGTCAGAGTTGTGGTCAATGGGACAGAGTCAAGCTGGAGGCCTGTATCTAGTGGAGACTCTCAGGGGTGTGTACTAGGACCAGTACTATTAAATATATTCATCAACAACGTGGCTGAGGGCATAGAGTGCATTTTCAGCAAGTTTGCCGAGGACACAAAGCTGGGATGAGTGGGTGACACACCTGAAGGCTGTGCTGCCATTTGGTGAGACCTAGATGAGCTGGAGAGTTGGGTGGGGATAAACTGAATGAAATGGAACAAGGCCAAGTGTAGAGTCTTGCATCTGGGAAGTCACAATCCCAGGGATCACTATAGCTTAGGGACTGACCTGTTAGAGAGCAGTGAAGAGGAAAAGGACCTGTGCACCCTACTGGATAGAAGGTTGATTATGAGCCAGCAACGTGTTCTGGTGGCCAAGAAAGCCATTCTGGGGTGGATTAGAAGGGCTGTGCTCAGTAGGTTGAGAGAGATTCTCCTCCCCCTCTACTCTGTCCTGATGAGGTGATGTCTTGAGTATTGTGTCCAGTTCTGGGCCTTTCAATTCAAGAAGGACCTCAGGGAACTGTTTGAAAGAGTCCAGCACAGAGCCACAAAGATGATTAAGGGAATAGAACACCTTCATTATGAGGAGACACTGAGGGAGTTGAGGTTCTTTAGCTTGGAGGAGACTGAGAGGTGACCTCATTCATGTTTATAAATATGTATGGGGTGAGTGCCAAGAGGATGGAGCCAGGCTCTGCTCAGTGATGCTCGATTTCAGGACAAGGGGCAGTGGGTGGGAATTGAGGCATAGGAAGTTCCATGGAAACACGAGGAGGTATTTTTTCACTGTGAGAGTGACAGAACACTGGATCAGGCTGCCCAGGGGGGTTGTGGAGAGTCTCCCTCTCTGGAGATAATCAACACCCACCTAGATGCATTCCTGTGTGATCTGGTATAGGTGATCCTGCTCTGGCAGGATCTGGAGGTTGGACTGGATGAGCTTTTGAGGTCCCTTCCAGCCTCTAACCTTCTGTGATTCTGTGCTCCATGCCCCTAACTCAGGGACTGCCACACATCCTGCCTTCCTCCTCTCCTGATGGATAGTCCTGGCAGAACAAGGGCCACCACACAGCACAGAGTCTGCTGGAGGTCCTTATGATGGAGGTCCAGCCCTCCTCTCATGCTTCCCTTGCTGGCAGGCTCCAGGGGAAGCCAGTTGTGACATTGTGCAGCAGGGCAGGACGGATTCATAGAGATGAATCTCCAACACATGAGAAAGGAGAAAACCTGCCACTGCCCCTGCAGCACCAAGCTCCTGGTGGGAGCCACAGGCCATATGCCGAACAGCAGGGCTACGCCCTCATCATGGGCATGGGAGCAAAGCCAGTAGACACTCATGCTCTCACTCCCATTTGTCCTGTCTTTAAGGAGCACAGCAGAGAGTGGATCAGGAGAGAGGGGAAGCTGGTGAATAAGCATCATTCTGTAGCCATTCATTATGGAGTTACTTATTACCTTTGTGATAGAGTTAAAAGCAGATTTGACAACTTGGAACAATCTTGTGGTGAATATTTTGGCAAGATTTGAGGCAGAGGCTAAAATAAAGCCTTATGATTTCTTTCTGGTGGGAAAATAGCACTAGTGAGAAATGAGAGTTTCAGTGGAAAAATGTCTGAAATATTTGCTCTTCCCAAGAGCAACAGAGTGCCTGCTACGACTGACATTTCATGGTGTCTAGTAACAGAATTAATACCTGAAAAATCAACTCTACAGCTCACAGAAGGGCTTTGTGTGGACCTCTCAACAGTAGACAGACAAGTCCCTGCTGATGGCTCTGCCAGACCCCATCTGGAGCATCTGCTTCCAAGATACAAATAAAACCAGCTGGGAGACTGCTCTCTGCAGTGTCTTTAGTGCTGCAGCCCAGTCTACACTGAAATGGGAAGAGTTGAAGGAGGCTTTTCTGTGATTACTTGCAGCAGGATCACAACTCCAAGAACTGACAGGAAAGACTGCTCAGCCTCCAGGGATGAGAGCAAGCTGGCTAGCTATGTATATGGAGGGAAGAGAGGAACAGGCTTTTGTCCACACATACCTCTGCCTGGACACAGACAGCAGCACTACCTCTGCACTCCAAAACAAGATCTAGAAACCTTCAAAGAGTATAAAGAGATGACTTAGATTTCAAAGTTTAAAACTGAGAGATTTAAAGGGCTGCTCTGTGGCAAAGCCAAACAGCCCTTTCTGAGACAAAACCAACCCCAGCTCCTTCTCTTTCTTATCATGAAAGTGGAGTTTCAGAAACAGTTGTCATTGCACAGAAGCAGATATCTGATTGTGGGAGCTTTTATATTTAACAAAGGCGTTGACAAAACCCACTGATGGGAAACTGGTTTCAGAAATTCAAATGGAAACAATATTTTTTTTTAATGATAATCAACAACACACCTCCAGCAAGGAAGTCACTAAGCTGATGTCTGCCATCTTTCTGAGGGAGTTCTATTCAGAGAAAATTCCTCCAGGGCTTACCTGGGTATCAGATCCAGATGGATCAGAAGCTGCCAAGTGTCCTTCCAACCAGCAACCTGCCCTGCTCCCATCACAGGGCCCCACTGGGAAAGGGTAAGGACCAGATGTGTGGCAAAGGGTCTGCTTGCAGGCTGTGCCACAGGAATGACTCCACTAGGCACACCTGAGATGGCAAGAAGGCCATCAACACTCCCTGCAGTGACAGCTTCAAGTTCTTTTCCACACTATATCTATTGCAGGGAGGTCAAGGCTTCAAGCAGAGTCCCAGTAGCAGCTCCTACTGCTCAAATGCAGGAGCTTTTTGTCATCATTTAAACGGCCCTCAGACAAAATTAAGACCCCAAGTGCAGGTCTCCAACACTCCACCTGAGCATCCTCATACTGAAGATGGTCTGCAGTCAGAGAGTCCCTATTGGACAGTCATTTCCTGGCAAGAAGTGAATAAAAAAATGCTACAAAAGCCCCTTCACTCAGGTGCACTTTGTGGTGAAGAAACAGCCTTAAACAGTTTTTCTGTCCAGTTATAACTCGCTGCTGCCTTTCCCTTTTGTGATAAATAATAAAAAAACCAAACCACAACAAAAAATGATCACTCAAATGAGCACCCTGGGCCATAATCAGTCAGGACTAGAGGCAGGTTACAGCAGCAGCCCTTCACCCAGAAGAAATCTGCACAGTGATGCTGTCATTGCTATACAACCCTACCCAGAGCTGTGTCTGCATAAGGATGCCCAGGACACTTACAGAGGACTCCTCAGAAGATGCGAAATCTTGGAGGCAGGTGAGGTGCCCTGATGGCAGCATGAGCAGACGTCTCTGTACACCTGAGGAAGACAGAGACCAGTGTGTGTGTCCTGGCTCTGTACACTTCCTTAACTGTTTGCTGCTGTGCTGACAATGTTCTTGGTGGATCCTGGAGCAGAAGACAGATCCTTCCAACTAATTTCAGTGCCAGCTTGAGCTGCTGTTTCAAAACTCAGTGGTCTCATGCATTTTAGAGGACTGAATACCATAACGAAGACTTAGGTCATGTTACAGTGAAAGCCACCAGCCCAACAGGGATGCACAACAGTACCAACCTCAGGGCAGCTGTCCAAGACCAGTGGCCAGTAATTCAGAGCCCAGCTGGCTGCTGGTTACTAGTGGCACTCAAGTCTGCGATCAACACTTAGGAGTCAATACTGGGGCTTTTTATGCTTTAATATCTTTGCTCCTGACCCAGGCCGTGGGATGGAGCATATGGGCAGCATGTCTACATATGACACCAAGCTGGCATCACCTGTGAAGGGCAGAGCTGCTGTTCAGAGAGACCTAGACAGGTTGGAGAAAGAGTAAAAGGAACCTCAAGAAGTTTAATGGCAAATGCGCGGCACTGCCGTGAGGATGGAGTAACCTGCTGCAGTACAGGCTGGAGCCAAAGGCAAGAAAGCAGCTTTGCAGGGAAGGACCTGGAAGTGATCAGACAGACAAGCAACGCCACAGTCAGCAGTGCCCCCACACAGCAAAGGCAAACTGCTAGCGGCAGCACAGCAGCAAGGGTCTCCATCTGGGAGCTGTGTCCATTTCGGGTTCCTCAGCACAAGGACAGTGATGTACCACAGGAAGTTCAGTGGAGATTATCAAGATGGTTTGGGCCGGAGCACACAATGTATACAAAACTGAAAGAGACAGATCTGTTGAGCCTGGAGAAAGGCAAAGGGGAGATCCTGCTATTCTCTGATACTCTGCAGGGGACCCACAAAACAGCACACGTAAAAAGCTGAAAAGCAACAGGCACAACATGAGAAGTTGTCATCAGATGCAAGGAAAACCTTCACTATCAGCACAGTCACGCACTGATGTGGGAAATGCCACTGCTCCCCTGGTCTCATCTCAAGATGGACAGCCTGCTCTAACTATGGTCCTGCTCTGGCAGCAGAGCTGGACACGATCTCCAGAGGTCCCTTCCAACCCCTAACATCCCGTGATCCTGTGAACTTTGAACTTAGCCCTTCTTTCAGCAGGGAGTGGACAAAGCAGCCTCAAGGCATCCCTTGCAGAAGTCCATGAAGCACCACTTCCCAAAAGACCTCCTGCTTTGTAGGAGAGCACACTGAGAACATGTGCCTTCCAGTTTTTCAACCTGTGAAATGGGCCTGACAGGATTTCCTTACTCAAGCCTTTGTTGTGTGTCCCAAAGACCACTTTTTTTTTTTTTTGGTGTGGAATAGACAGGTCGGCTCTTCAGAATATGAGTGTTTGCAGAGCCCTCCCCTAGCACAGGCAAACAGAAGAGACAGGTTCTTCTTCTGCCATACTTTGTGTTGTGTTGCAGAAATCACTTGTGATGCTGTCAAAGGCTGCATGCTTTCTGCAGATCCACACAGCCACAACAGTTTCTAGCAAACAAACTTCATGCTTTCATTTTGCACCAGAAGCATATAAAGTTACCTGGGAAATCCCCCTCCCACGCCTCAGAGTCCATGCTTTGGGCAACTCGATGATCTCTGCCACACATTCAGGTTCAATGTGGCTTTTAAAAACTGTCATGGAAAAGCTACCAGGGTCAACTTTTAAGCCAAGGCTCACTCTGAACACAAAAAACAGCGGTTGAGAGAAAGGGACCAAAAAACCCCTACCATCTCCTCTCCCATCTCCTCTCCCACTCCTCTTGTAACCATATGCTGCCACACCCCAAGAGACATGACCTACCAAGTGTACAGCTGCTCTCATCCTGCCAGGTCCTGCTGTAGTTCTCTGCTGTTACCTTTCCTAGCTTTTTCATAATCGTAAAATGGGTTTCTCACAATGAGAGCCACATGGCACAGGCACTGCCTCTTGGTATGCCCAACTCCACAGCACACCCCGCTTTGGGATGCAGGAAAACCAGGAATGCAGTTGGTAGCTACACAGTCTCTTGCTACATCTCTGGTCTACTATAAGCACTCCTAGGGGTTACAAAAAAAGGTAACAGAGGAAACAAAAAATCTTCACCCTCTTCAGTCCTGGGGGTGCAGCAGAGAAGAAATTGCATGGGAAGGTGGAAAGATTACTTCTCTCCTGTCCAAATACTTCCCAAATGGAGAACTAGAATGGAGGGGAAGCATGAGCTTCCCCTTTCCTATTGCCCCAGAGGAAGCAGTTCCAATTCTGCTCTCTGGAGGCACAATAAGGCAAGTCATCCTACAGCAGGTACCTCCACAGATGTGGTTAAACCCAGGTAACTAGTAATTAAGACATTTTAATAGAATTCTCATGTTACAAGCAGCCTGTTCCCTTTAGCATCTAAGGAACACACAGCTGACTCAGAAAGACTATCCAAAACACAGCAGTGTTATTTCCTCTTTCACAGTGATCTGCATGGCCCACCATGCAGAGAGGTGTGACAGAGGGGAGGCAAAGAGGCAGATTCCTCATGCTCACAAAGGAAAACACAAATACACCTCATTTAAAACCACCTCTTTCCACTCACACATTTATTAAAAAAAAAACCAAACAAAAAACACACAAAAAAAATCAAACCCACCACAAAAAAAAAAAAATCCAAACCCCAAGTCTTTGCAAACAAATCTCGTTTCTCCTTTGCAGTTCAGTGGGATAGCTGCAAACGCTCCATGGCACTTGCCTCTGGGGAAGCAGAGAATTGTACCACAACTCAGTCATATTTCCATAGGAAAAGCTGGCTCATAACTTACATCACCCTTGAAATACTGACACAGGTTTGTAAGAAGCACCCGAGTGTCAATTCCAAGGAGCAGCACCAAAGCCACCTGAGGCCTGAACTCGGTTGAGTAGCTCTAGCAGAGCAGCAGGCCCTCCTTTGCTGCCAGGCGCTGGCGGTGGATTTTATCTTGCTGTAGCTCCTCATGGTTTGGATGCCAGAGTTTCATGACAATCCTCTCAATGTTTAGTGCATAGACAGTGTGAGCAGGGATAATTTCCTTGTGCACCTGGAGATATATGTTAGAAAACAACTTTCATTCTTTCAAATTCATTTTCCCATAATGCCCACCGAAGAACCTCCCTCTGGTACGGAATGGTCAAAGAAAGTCATCCCTGCAGAGCAGGAACACATAAGGAGCGCTGGAACTGGACAGCACTTCCACAGCACCCAGCCCACAACAAACACCTCTTACACCACTGTGTAAGGGAGTGGCATGGTAAGGAAATGGTCACTTTTCTCTCTCAGTGACAAAGAATGATTTATCAAGATCTTAAAAACAATTCTGACTAAACAAAAGAGTGTTTGATTGCAGCTGTTACAGTGAAGGGTCTGCCTCTGTAACCTTGAGACAAAGTCCCAAGGCCTGTTGGCAACAACAGAGATCAGGGAGAATTTCTGGCAGCTAAATTCAGATGTTCAAAGTAGTCTGGGTATCCCCAGAGCTGCCAGAGAGGGAGAGGACCACCGGCACACATCTCCATAGGACGTATGCCTCTGGTAAGCTCATAGAGCTTACCTCAGACACCTCCCCAGGGCTGGAGTGATCACGGGTAACCCAATGCATGAGCCTGCATATCAGGACCTTTAAGGACCCAGGTGGAACATGAGGATTAAGAAGAGACATGCCAGGCAAGTAATGTTTGCTGCATGACTGTTAAAATCTCATCCAAGGTCAGTTCTGATATAGTCACTGCAGTCTTGCTACAGAGGAAGAGTTCACACTTCTTACACAGCTGTAAGAGACACGGATTTCCTCACCAGCTCTGTGACCAAAGGGAGCAGAACAGGTAGTAAATATGAGCTGACTGTATGTTAACCACTACCCAACAGAGCCAAAGAACTGTAAATGAGAGGAAAAGAATGCCACACAATATATGAGGAGAAATCAAATCCCCCTCCACACACATAAACCAAATCTGAGACTGATACTGCCTGTGACATGACAGCATAACCTGACCAACTTACCTGCAACGCCTCAAAAAGGTCATACATGTTCACTGGTGGGAGGGATGCTGGTAAGGTGTCTCCAGAGCACGCCAGGAGTAGAGCTGCCTGCTGCTCAGCATCATCTGGTGCAGGCTGAGGAGCAAGACTCTGGCTGGCAGAAGGTGTCACGCAGGTTGGAGGGCTGTGGACAGAGCAGGCTGTGAAACCTATTGTGCTGGTTTAAGGCTAATTGGAATATTTTAATAGAGAAAATTACATTGCAGGCTGTGAAANGACTGACTTATCTTTTGTTTTGAGTACTTATTCCTAAACATCTCAGCAAGCCTATGAGTGAAGTAGACATCACCATTGTTTTCCTTTCACAGCCTGCAATGTAATTTTCTCTATTAAAATATTCCAATTAGCCTTAAACCAGCACACCTTCCAGTCAAGAAAACAGCACCAGCTCTCCAAGGCACACATCAGGGGTGCTTGGCCACAGGGTTCGCTTTTCTGTATTGGCTGACTTTGCCCATATGTACATAAAATTATTTCAGCTGTACTTAAAAATGCTTTATAATTTCTTTACTAAAAATAGCACAAAGCAATCCTCAAACCTGCTCAATTGAACTTGATTGGGCAACTTGTTATTTACAGGCAGCAGTTTCTATCCAGCGTTAAAAAAAAATTAAGGCACTCACATTAAATGGAAAGACGGTAGCTGTTAGGCAGAGCTGTTTGGCATGGATTGCATTGGCAGTGCTATAATCAAATCTTAAACACCCACAACCTCCTGTCAACGGTTAGATTCTGTCACAGACAAACACCACTGTCTTCTCATACACATTCTCTGCCAGATGCACAGCCCAAGCTGTTTTGACAGTGAGACACTGGAAAACAAGACGACCTTGTAGCTCTAACCAGAAAGGCATGCCAAGGAACCACAAATACATCTCTATGCAGGAAATGACAGGATGGCAGCATCCTGCAGGTCCTCACTGACATTTCACTCCTATAACACAACAGTAGTGTCCCAACAAAGGCAGGGCTCTTCTGCTCAGCAGCAGAGCACCAAGAGCAGCAGAGTTATTGTGTCACTCACTACAGCTTCCAAAAAGCAGCAATTACTAAGAACATTCAGAGGCCTAGGAGTCACCTGCATAAACTGACAGACAAGCACAGCAAGGGAGAGAGACTTAACATGGTCCTGAACTCCACTGCTGAGAAATCCTCGTGTTCTCCCTCCCAGTTTAGCTTTCATACTCAGAACTGTGCAGCTAAACACCAGCATGAACAGATTCTACTGAGTAAAAAACAAAAGAGAAACTCAACCATGGAGTAACTCTGAGAAGAGCAAAAGGCATCTGAGATTAGCAGTGTGCCAAGAGCTCCTTACCACTCAATTAAGTTGTTGTAAGCAACAACACTATTCTTCAGGTAGGGTTGAGGGTTGACATTGCTCCCAAAGGCATACTTGAAGTGGCCATCTCGCAGCCGATAGGCTTTCCTCCTGGAGATCACAGAGCTCAGGATGTCCTTCAGATGGTTCTGCAAAGAAAAACAGTCTCACTACTGTTTCACATGATGATTTACTCACTCTTCCAAGACATGACCATGAGAAGTGCCTCACTCAACGGCTCCTATGACTACAAAGATCTAAACATGTAAAGGGACCAAGAAAAGGACAAGTTACAGCAGGTTGTCACTGATGCAGCTGGATACAGAGAATGTGGCACTGTGCAAGTGCTGTGTTAATCAGTCTGTGAACTCTAATATGGGATGCACTGGCTCAAATGTCAAAGACATTTCTTAAATGCTAGGAAATTCCCAACCTATGCTCTCTTTGATAGTGACTTAAAACATCTCACAGCTGGCAGTAGATATTACACTGGTACTGAAACACTGGCTCTGAAACTGCAGTGAAAAGCCACTCACTGCTTTTTCATACTGTTGAGTTGCCTGGAAAGTGCTGGAGAAGCAACTGTCTGAAAAAACAAATAAACAAACAAAGCAGACAACAGCTTCTTAATTTGGCCTCACTCCCAGGTTGACCTCCATATCCTGACTCAAAAAAACCCTCCACATATCAACACTCCAAATAATAACTGTATCATTCCTGGGATAATGGCAGACAATGCATCGTTGATGGTCAAAGAAGCAGCAGGCACTTCACCTGCAGGTATGACCCAATTCCATCAACTCGCTTCCATGTGCCTGTAACAGATTATTTTTTTATAGACCTGTTCAAACTGGAGCTCCTGTTCTGACCCTGCCTTTAAGTAAAAGAAACAGCATTTTCCAAAACAGTCACTTAAGCATGCCAGGAATTCTTCCTAGGCAAGCACTCCAGAATTAACACTTGCAAGGCAGAAATCCAAGACTACATCTATGATGCCACAAATGTGGAAGCCCTTTGGTTCTCCTCTTACTCCTCCACAGGCAACTGGACAATTAGAGAAGCAGGTTTCCCCTCCTCACGGAGGGATGCTACCCTATGCTGCATACAGACCACTGTTACCCAGCCCAGTCTCACCTCCACGGCATAAACAACAGCGGTCACGGCCTCCTCTGTGACATTGTCCAGCCCATGCTCATAAGCAGTTACAATCATCCTTCCTTCTAACTGGCCACGTGTAGGAAGCATCATGGTGTGAGAACACAGCTTCAAATCATCATCTTCCTGAGGATCTTTTGCCACAAACTGCTGGGCTCCAGACAGTGGATTCTGAGGCTGGAATCGGTGCTGTTATTGAGCACATTAGAGCATAAGAAGATTAAATCCTTGATCAGACACTTTGCTTCATCAAGCCAAATTCCTTCTGTAGTCAGAAAGCAAATGCCTATAAAAGCTTATCACAGTAGGACAAACAGTGATATTCCTCACCAGGATACTCTCCCAACACACCAATGATTTATGACTGAATAAATTTCCAAGACAAGGCTGAAGTCCTCTTATTAAAGAGCCCACAAACTTGTCCAGGAGCACCACAAACCACCTAAACTTCGGGTATCAACAACATCCTGCAGCAAGAAATTCTGCACTGCATGAAGAGTCACCTCTTTTGGTTTGCTCTGTACTTTCCCTCTGCTAGATTCACAGTTCTTCTCTAAGTGTCAAATGTGCTCAATGTCCCTTTTCTCTCTGGTTAACACTAGTGATTCCTAGAACAGAAACACTAAATGGTTGGGTTGGAAGGGACCCTAAAGATCATCTAGTTCCAATCCCCTGCTATGAGCAGGGACACCTTCCACTAGACCAGGTCGTTCAAGACCTCATCCAACCTGGCCCTGAACACCTCCAGAGAGAGGGCATTCACTACATCTCTGGGCCACCTGTTCAGTGTCTCATCACCCTCAGTGTAAAGAATTTCTTCCTAATCTCCAGCCTAAATCTGCCCTCCTCAAGCTTCAATCCATTCCCTCTCATCCTAACACTACAAGCTCTTGTAAAAAAGAAATCCTTTCCCAACTTTCTTGTAGCCTCCTTTAGAAACTGGAAGGTTTCTGTAAGGACTTCCTGGACTTTCATTCCTCAGTCATCTCCTGCTGAGAGTTCTCATCTATTCAGCCATGCATTGTACAGAAGAGCGTATTTTTACCTACTAACATAACAGCTTCCATCAAGATTGAAAACCATGATCCTAAGCTTGTGTGATTAAGTGATTCTTATGCTTCTTTAAATGCAGCAACTTAACCAAATTCCAGTTCTGAATTTCATACTCTAGTCTCCCCTGTATTACTGAGCAGCCATCAATTCTGGGATGAATTATGGCTATTTTTCAGAAGAGACTCAGTTATCTGGGAGGAAAAAAACCCAAACATCACAGAACAAGAATTCTTATTAGAAGGCAGCCAACCTCACTTCCCAGCCCACGTATATTCCAGCACAATTCCCTCGCTGTGCTGATGTCTCAAGCTTGTGGAGGCTACCAGGAAGCCTCAGTCCCCAGGTAAAGGGAAGGAAAAGGCAGATGAAAATGGCTAATCCATAAATTCAGATGTGAGCTTGGCCCGGTCCCAACTCACAAGGGAACAACATGGCCCTGGCTCACGAGACACCCCCACAGCTCCTACCCCTCAACTCTCCAAGCCACAGATCTGGTGGTTCTGGAATGATGACAGCTTTAAGACTCTTAGGGGACATCAAAGCAATTGCATGCTTTAAATATAAACAGTGACTACATGGCAAGACAGATTTCTCACATCTTAGTTCCAGGAGAGGAAGGAGTCTGCTTTATTCAGAGATGTGGTGGTTTGAGGTTAATTGGAATATTCTAATAAGAGAAATTAGATCACTGGCTCTGAAAAGAAAATAATGATAAAGTCTGTATCATTCATTGGTTTGCTAAAAGGGATAAAAAACACAAAGTATGAACAATTTGTCTCCCTCTGTGTCTGAGCCCTTATTCTCTTCAGATCTATTTCACTTCTCTCTCCAGTATCTTCTACTAACCTTGGCTAACAGATACCAAGTAATTTTCACTTGTTGTTTTGGTTTTTGTCTGGGAGAGAGAGAGGGTGACCTTGAGCCTCTTCTGGGCTGCTTCTTTTCTTTGTCCAGGAGGGAATTTGGATTTCAGTATTATTTCTAAATCGTATATAATTGTAAATCCATGTAAATATGTTGCGTATATATGCTTGTAAATTTAGCTTTGCTTTGTCTTACTTCCAATCCATCTGAGCTGGTCTGGTGGGGAGGGGGAAGTTCTTTCACCCACTAGAAGAGGACAGTATGGCATTTAACTCAGAGTGAAAACCAAGCAACCCGTTAATGATGTCAAAAGCAGGTTTCCCTCCCTATAATTCTGAAGGCTTATTTCTTCATTACAGCCTGTATGCTTGGAAAGAAAAGACCTTCAAACCATAAGCAGCTCCCGTAAGAGGAATGTGGTTTGGAAGAGAAGTCAGTTGTAATGAATCTGTGGTTATTCACAGCTGTTAGAAAGCATCAGGAAAATGCCAAGGTAGCTCAAGTTCACACTACTTAGGAATTCCACCAGTAACAGACAAGTCTGCTAATCATAACATACACTTCATACTGTACTTACTACCAGTAATTCCAGGAATGTGTGTATAAACACATACTAGTAAAGTGGGATCTGAAATTTCCATCACATGATGACTTGCTTCTCAAACTATCCTTACTGAAAAGTTACACTGAGTTTTAAAACAAAAGGACGGCAGACTACCATTACAATGCAGGCTGCGGTTGAACACAATGACCCTTCAGCCGGACTCAGTCCCTCTGGAGCACATGTGTGGTATCTAATTGGAGACCCTAGAAGAGCTGTAAGCACTCTGGCCAAATCAAGGTAACCTCTCACAGCATAAGAGCAGGAGGTTTCACATGCCCACCTTTCCCAGACCCTTCTTCCCTTGCACTGCTTTGGCATTCATCCAACCTCAACGAATACTGATCTACCTGAATAAACCAAGAGAAACTTGGGTTCAGGGTATTCTGTTGATTAGTTTTCTACCTTGGCAGAGGCCTGAATGGATCACAATGTCTTCAAACACCTGATAAATCTGGCTGTAAGAGACAGACACTCTCAAAAAAGTGCTAATAACCACGTTATCAACCGCCACCCATGGAAGACAGTGCCCCATCCTGGTCCTCTTTCACACCAGGCCCCATCCACGTTGGTCTGGCAGCGCACAAACACCTGTAGAACAAACTGTGACAGAGTCAGTGAATGTCCAGAGCCCTCACTGCAGAGTGAACTGGATCTTAGAGCGTTTCTCTGCCAGCTACCAGAATACAGCATCTTTGAGAAGCTTCTTCAGTTCTGAAACAACTTGACCTTCTAAAAACATTCCATCCAAGGAACACCTTGTGAGAGTCCAGGAAGGGGATCATGCAAACACAGAATTCTGCATTACTTCCCTTTTGCTTCAAGAATTCAGGACATGTGTGAAGTAGCCAAGAACATGGAAGAGACTATGAAAGATCTGCTCCAGTGTTACTGAGTGGCCACAGAGCTAAAGCTCTCATCAGTCCCTGGACTATAAGCTTTTGAAACTTTGACATTTAGGTAGTCTTCCATGGATTCTCTAGTATCTAACAAAGCTATGCCACACTGTAGCCTATCTCCCAAAAGCCTTCCAAAAGGGAGGTAGCAGCCACTAAGCCCAAGCTCTTGCCCCAATCCAGAACTCAAATATGACACACATCATTGAGCACTCATCATCCCTGGTCATAACAAAAGGTTCATGCTGTGCAAGGCTCTTCACCCTCAACAGGACGTCAGAAACATGACCACTTCACCACATACACTTACATCAAACTTCTGCCGAACTGAAGAAATCTTCTTCTTTCCTTTGGGTTTTCCAGGCTTAGTTGCAGAGCCACCTGGCCACGGCAGAGATCCAGCACCTTCTACAAATGGAAAAGAAAAAACCCTACTCAATAGGTTTTGCTGTGTGAATCTGTTCATCCTGTCTCTAAATCAGCAACACCTTTCA
The DNA here is from genome assembly GCA_013399055.1 of Ramphastos sulfuratus. Classification (NCBI taxonomy): domain Eukaryota; kingdom Metazoa; phylum Chordata; class Aves; order Piciformes; family Ramphastidae; genus Ramphastos; species Ramphastos sulfuratus. The sequence continues at coordinate 183,124 of WBNM01034930.1, read as the reverse complement.
GCTAAGCCTTAACCCAATATTAACAGCCATGGTCAGAGGAAGGAGGATGCTCTTGGTGGTGCTTCCCTTCCATCATTAACTGCCTTGCTAGCTTGGCTCACTCAAGACTCCATTACTTTAACAGATATTTCAGTCCACATACCACACAAAGACACATGGCAGAGAGAGAGGAGCACAGCCTACAAGGAAAGGGACAAGGAAGGAACATGCCACTTGTTCCATCTGAAAGATGACAGGAACCCTCTCACCAACTCCTGATCAGGTCAGATGCTAACCAGCAGAATGAAGCAGTCTGACTCATTCCATCTGCCTTAACTGTCCACAGAATCACAGAAACACTCAGGTTGGAAGACACCCTCAGAATCACCAAGTCCAACTAATAACTTCACCCTACAAGGTTCACCCTAAACCATATCCCCAAGCACTGCATCCAAACGACTTTTAAACACATCCAGGGTTGGTGACTTCACCACCTCCCTGAGCAGCCCATTCCAATGCCTGACCACTCTTTCCCTGAGAAATTTTATTTCCTAGTATCTAGTCTAAACCTACCCAGTTGCAGCTTGAGGCTGCCATTTCCTGTTGTTCTATCCTTAATTACCTGTGAGAAGAGACCAGCACCAACCTCTCCACAATGTCCTTTCAGGTAGCTGCAGACAACGATGAGGTCTCCCCTCAGCCTCTTCTTTTTCACACTAACCAGTCCCAGCTCCTTCAGTTGCCCCTCATAAGAGTTGTTCTCCAGGCCCTTCCCCAGCTTCATTGCCCTCCTCAATACAAGAGGGATGGATGTGCTGAAGTGAGTGCAGAGGAGGGCAGAGGAGATGCCCAAAAGTGAACACAATACTTGAGGTGTGGCTTCACCAGCGCAGAGTACAAGGGGACAATCTCCTCCCTATTCCTGTCAGACACAGCATTTCTAATACAAGCCAGGAAGTCATTGGCTTTCTTGGTCATCTGGGCACACCGCTTGCTCATATTCAGCTCCTTGTCAATTAGAACCCCCAGGTCCTCACCATCTTCTGCAAACTTTGTCCTGAACCCTTGTTAAACATCACAGCTGATCATTCCTATTAATGAGGTGAGAGGAGAGGGGGAAAGAACTGCAGAACCACGTCCTGATAATCACACAGCTCTTGGTAAGGCCAGCCTAACAGATTTCCTGCCAATGCATTTAAAGGATCTGTTCACAACTTCTGCAGGCACATTGAAGGTCAAGCCAATGGATGTGCACAGGCTTGCTGACAGTGAATGAGAAGTTCAACCCAAAGGCTGGACAGCCCTCTCGTGGCTACAGAGGCACTCTCTGCTTTGTGTCACCAGTATCCTCCTCTCTTGGTTTTGCACAGCAAGTGAGCACCTTTTTTCCTTCAGGGCAGAGTGTGCAGGGCAGAGATGACAGCAGCCAGCACACAGTTCACTGAGTACCACAATCAGTTCTGGTTCCCCCATTATTGCAAGGTGCCACAGCTCAGCACCAGCTCCATGCTCACCTCCAGCTCTCACGACTATGTCTAATTTGTTGTAATCAGCAATTCATAAACATGGTTATATATGCCACTGCCCTCTTTGGAGGGAGTGGGACTTTCTGGACATCCTTAGAAATGTGGAGCTTCTTACAGGCACAACAGGAGCACAAGCAGTGTTCTTTGCCATGAAAAATAAACAAATTTCAACACACATCATTAAGGTTCAGGCTAAACCACAGGATTCGGATGCAGTTTTGGAATGATCAGATGATTAATAAGTGGTTAGAAATAACCTACACACACAGATGGTACAATCTCCCTATTAAAAAAAAAGTTTCCTAAGAGGTTTAGTTACATCCTCTTGGTAAGGTGGAAACAATAGTCTACAACAAACCCTGTTGTCAAAAGTCCACCAGTCAATCAGAAGAAATGAAAAGGTAACAAATAAACCCTCTTTGAAAATCCCAAAGCTGGAGTCAAGTCACCAGTACACCGTTGTAGGAGATGCCCTAACAAGGGGATGTGGGAAAGTACCATAGACAAACATCTCAAGGGGACCACTCTTATCAAGATCTCAGGACTTAGATCTTAGTACCTATCAAAATACTAATACTTCTCTCAAGATGCTTTGCTCATTACAGATAAAGACCTTTCTTCCTCCACCTCTCCTCCATAGCAGGTCAGACCCCTTCTAGAAAGGGGGATATTAGGTGTGTCAAGGACGGATGCAAAAGTTACTTGGCCCATTTCAAAGCTTTCAATAAAAGCACTTCTCTCTAGCTTGCAACATCATCCCACCCCAAGACCTTCCTCCTTGTCCAAAGCCCCACACAGCTCCTCTACAGCCTCCCTTCCAGAAGCATCCCCAGCCAGCTGTGTTACCAAGCAGCAGTCAGAGCTAGTGAAATGAACAGACAGGAACAGCAAACATCATCCTTCCACCTGACAGTGTATAACAGATTAACAGGTTATAACACTGGCCACAGGGTTGTTTTTTTTTTTCAGTAAGAAATAGCATCTTAAAGACTGCTCTTTCCCATTTGTGTCTCTCACATGAAAGTGGAAAGTTTGTGCGTCAGTAACCCTTGTGATGGTGTGCTAAGGGCATTAAGGACACTTCTTTACAGTTACTTGTTTCCATGAATCATGAGGTAAACACCTTCTACCCAAAAGACAGAAGTGAAGACAAAAGCCTATTAGCTTTCCACTCTTACTGGGGAAACAGAAAAAATACTAAAACCAACAAAAAAGCAGCAGGTGTCAGACTGGCACCTAGAGGGGGAAACTGAAATCTACACATTACCTTTAGCATTCAACTCGTACTTTCCTGGGTTTGGATGTACAATCTGCTACACCACACACAGCTGACTAGTGAGATCTACCCTCTGTGGCCCTGTGGCACTGCATCTCAGTGCAGATTAGCACCAAAATTGTTGGAAGACTCTGCAGTGATCTGAGGTGAACAAAACAGACTCCAGAAGGCACCAGCAGCATGTACTGTTAACTGCAGAGCACAAACCCGTACCTTTAAGAACACACACATGATTAAGCTGATTGTTTTTCAAGCTGGCTACAGGCACAGAGCCAAAAAAAGCCTACCTGAAAGCACTGGAGGTGACCAGCTGCTAGCACTTGGTGAAGTCACTGGTCAGCTAGCATTTCATTACAGTCACTAATCTGTGAAGCACTACAAAGAAGAGCTATTTCAGATAACAGTCACAGGGGAATTGCTGATCTTGTGCTTTTTTATAATCCATCTGCGAGTACTCCAAGTCAACAGCAAGGAGTGGCAAGATTTAAACATAAATCTCCTGAATTACATTGAGTATTTACCTCTAAAGAGGATGAGTCTGGAGCTCAGCAGCTGCTAGTAAAGCTCAAGAGCAAACAAACCCAGTTTGGAGATGGAGCACAGCTGCTATTGTTAAGGACCAGCTACAACACAAAAAAGTTCTAAGGATCCATAACTTTTGCATTTTTTCTTTCCTCAAGCTATGTTAGATATCCTAACTACAGGTATTCTCTCAGAAAAATTCACCTCTCAAGTCTCAGTCCAGAGCTGTAGCCATTTGCTGTTTCTTACTACACAGCAGTTTCCTATCTTGAATTGCAGCTCAACTATCCTTCATATCAGATATCTGAACTGGGAGTTCTGAAGACCAAACGACCTGATGACAGCCAATATAAATGCTTACTAAGTTAAAAGGTTAACTACCTGCAGAAGGTTGGGTTAATTTGCCATAGCCGAGTAGAGACTCACTGTAAGCATTCCCAATAAGCATTTTTCTATCAGATATGTACCTGATTTCAAGATAAGTCAGGAACATCCTACTACACCCAAAAATGATATCCTCACCAGAGAAAACACCAGAATACCAGGTTGAGAAGACAGAGGACACAGTAAGCAAAGCAGATCAGAGACAAAGCAGCATCTCCTTTTACAGGTCAGCTCACACCACAGACATAACCCAGAAATCAAACCATCTTATCACATACAGCAGTCTGGCAGTAGCCACTAATCAAGCGGACACAGATTATTTATAAAAGCACCTCTGCTGAAATCAGCTGCATCACTACACTGCTACCCTTCTATGTGGCAAAAAGAACACAAGTATTAAGGCTCAGAAAATTGGAGTGCTTATTACAAAACCCAAACACACGCGGCAAAGCATCACTGCTTCCAGTGAGGCTTCTCAGAACTTACCTGGTGCAGAAACCAAGATCTGGCATCGGGTAAGAATAGCCAGGAGGAAATCATTGTGAGAGTGGACTGTGTAAAGACAGACATGTCATTAGCAACATATCAGCACTCAGAGGCACCTCTTCAAAGTCATCTTATGCCTTTCCACAACTGTGCTTTTCCCGCCACGTGCTTAGTCACAACTCTCAATTGAAGTCTTTTTTTTTTTTCTCTTACTGGACCCAGAATCTACTACTTCCACACTAACAAAAAGGATACTACACAGGGCATGAAAACAAGCTAGGTCACTTCTTAGCGTGCCACACACACAAACCCAGGATGCAATGTGAACTACCTAGTGTGTTCAGCCAGTCAGAGGAGGATCAATTGCTCCCCTTGCCACATTAACTTCTGTTAGCAGAGCTTCTGGGTTTTCTAGAAATGGACCACTAGGAGCCAGCTTCTGTAAGGTGAAGCCAACAGGATCTATATAAAATACAGCTTCCTCACAAGAGCATTACTGGAACATGGAGTGAGTATTTACACATTAGAAAGGGCAAAGACAAACTTCATAAGGAAGGTCAGAGGGTTCCAGGATACTCTGGCTCATAAACCCCAAGCAAAAACAAACTCACTGCCCTTCCCTGCAGGGACTACAAACATGGAAGTCAGGAGTCCTCACAACGCTCTCAGCAATGCCTGCCAACTTTTGCAGACTCACACAGACGTGAGGATGAAGCAATCTCACCCTTCAGCACTCCAACTTGCCATCCCCAAAGACCAGGGACGGGACCTGCCTACTGCAAGATCACCTAGCTGTTTCAGCTACACCTGCCCCAAAACGAAGGGACAGTGCAGCATAGAAAGGACTGCATCTCCATGGCGACATAAAAGGAAAAAAAAAAAAAAAAAAGGCTTTTTTGTTCCTAGAACAACATATTTTGTTTATTTACAGAAGATCGACCTGCCTGTCAATGCCGGAGCCACAGAGACTTCCTCCTAAAGACCAGGGCACCTCCCATCTTTTTAACTCTTCTCGCTACCGGATCCTTGGCCATTCTTAGTTCCCTCACAGCAACTTACCGATTCAAGAGGAAACGCGCAGCACGGAGAAGGTCCCCCACGCCTGGCAGGGGCAAGGTAGCATTAAAGCCAGCAAGAAAACAAACACAAGTTGACTTTTTACCATTATCTTGCGTGAGAAGCCTGCGCGCTTCCAGGTCAAACTCCTCCTTACTAATCTTTTGCTTGAACCAGAGCTTCAAGTTGGCCCAGTACCTAGTGAAGAACGGGAAAAGTGCTGACACCGAACGAAAAATTTTGTACCTAATCCCACTGCATTCCTTCACCAGCTCATAGGAGCCGGGGCCGGACCTGAGGCTTCCGTGCAGAAAACAGTGCAAACGCGCGGCCCTTTGAAGGCCAGGAGAAGACGAACACACAGCACATCGGCCCGGCCCGGCCCGGCCCGGCCCAGCTAGGCCCAGGCTGCCCCCCACTTCTGCGGATCCCTGACCCACCCTCGCACTCACTGCTTCACGTTCTCGCCCAGCGCCTCGCTCAGACTCTTCTTGGCCGCCTCCAGCTCACTAACGTACGTCGCCATCGCCGCCACCTGAGAGACGGGCAGCGGGACCACCGCAGGGCTCGCGGCAGCCGTAAAGCGCGTCGGCCGTGCGGCACGGCACAGCCCGCTCGACAGCGCCGCTCAAGGGGGCGTGGCCTTGCGCATGCGCAGAGGCCCCGACTAGCCCCGGGAGTGAGCCAAGTGCGAGCGGGAACTGCAGCCATGCCGGGCCTGCTGCTGGGCGACGAGGCGCCCAACTTCGAGGCGGAGACCACACAGGGACGCATTCGCTTCCACGACTTCCTGGGAGACTCGTGAGTACCGGGATCTGGAGGGCGGGGAGACCTCGGTGTTTACTGGAGTCGGTGGTGCGTGGGGAGCATCGGGAGCTCGGCGCGGGGAGTTAGGGCAGGGAATGACCCTAGAACCGGCCCCGAGGGGAAGGAGCCACCACCGGGAACGGTCCGCACGGGCCGGTTGTCCTCCCACAGTGACGGACCGAGCCTGGATCCCGGGCACAGAGAGTGAGGGGTTTCCTTCCAAGGAACGTGGGGGTGAACGATGTGTGCGAGCCCGGCTAGACTCCCGGTGGGAACCCTGCAGGCCGTGTCGCTCCCGGGGGTTTGTGACCGGCCTGGGGAGGTAGAGCTGGGCCAGTCTGGCATGGGCTTGTTCTAGACTCGGGTTTCGCACGGTGAACTGTAGGGGCAGCCCTGAGAGGGCCAGGCCGGGCAGCCGTGCACTGCGATTTTCCAAGGGAGCGCAGTGGCGAGGTGCATACAGGCTCCTCCGAGCAGGCAGAGCCACCTCTCCCCGTCATCCTCCTTCCTTTCCTTCGGGCTGCACGGCAGGAGAGCAAGCCGAGCCCTGGAGTTCGAGAAGGAAGACGTCTCAGAAAACGGCAGAGACCAGGAAAGGGCGAAGTCGGGGTTGCCAGGGCAGCAGTCCCAGAGATCAGCTGATGTGTCACGCTGATCCTTTGTGAGTGAGCCCGAAGGTAATCGAGCAGTGGAAAATGGTTCTGGTCCCTTTGGAGCCCGAGGTGCAAAGCCACAGGCCTTCAGGCACCATTCCCCGCAAAGCCTGTTGCTGCATTTCTGTCACAAGCAGAAGAGTGCTGGCACAGCACGCTCAGGACTCGCTCTCGGCAGTGCTTGGCAGCTTGAATCAGCGTTTGAGTCCTCTTCTGACAGGGCTGGGAGCTTGGGCAAATGGGGAAAAAAGAATCCTTGTAAGCGAGAAAATAAGCAGGACTTCCTAAAACTGGCTGTTCCAACCTCATCACCCATATGAGAGCTTTCTTGGCCAGATTCTACAGTTGTTGGCTGCCTTCTCTTCAAGTAGCATACTTAGCGTATAAAGGGACTTGTAGCACCAGTGGCCAGGTACCTGTCCCATAGCTTCACAATGAGCTGTGGCAATTGCATGGCTCAGGCAGAGCTGCAGGTGCCTCACTTGATCCCTCCAGATTTGATCTCAGATCTCTAAGATTGGACTTTCCCCAGCTGCTGTGGTATGCAGCTGTAATGATTGAACTCCGGGGGCCAGGCAAAGGGCAGTGCAGCAAGCCCTGTGAGTGTTGAGCTGAACAATGTTGCAGCAGATCCCTGGCAGGGAATGTTAGAGTTAGGGTTTGTGTTAGCTTCTGTAAACTCCTGAGAGCCATTTTGCCATAAGCCCATCTCACTGATGGACTGCACTGCTGTTGTTTGTGCACCGACTGCCTTACCTGTAAAGTGGGGTGACTGGTATTTGTCTGCTCTAAAGACTGCAAAATTCACTGATGGGAAACAGTGAGCAGAAATTAGATGGCTATACTGTTGTAACTTCAGCCATAATGTGATGTTAACTTCTGACCTCCCCTGTTAGCTGATTCATTCTTATTTTCCCCATAACTTTGGCAGCTTATGGCAGCAGCTGGGTTAAGGTTTGATCTATCCCATTCGTTCAGGTGGCATGATATACATAGATGTTTCTCCTCATGCTGGTTGATGAGGTATACAGGACAGCACATCAGTAGTGATCTCTGCAATAATGTGGCTGACAGGTGGGCATCTACCTCCCCTCCCACGTGGTCTCCAGGGTACCAAGTGTACACGTGGCTCCCTAAGCTTCCTTATGTGATATGGTCTGCCTTCATGTCAAGAACCACAGACTATTTCAGCATCCCATGTGAGGTCCTGTGGGGGAGAGGGAGAAAGCAAGGCACAGGGATTTTTCTCAGAGCATGGTGAATGGGGCTTGTGTCACAAAGGCTTCCAGCAACAGGGAAAGAAGATTTCCCAGGTCAGGTTTTCCACTTAGCAGAGAGATGAGCTGTCCCCACACAAGTTCCCAGGCAGTGCAGTCTGCACAGCCTTTTGTCTGCAGTACAGACTGGAATGACATCTTACCCTAATGACATCTCCTGCTCTCTTCTTTCAGATGGGGCATCCTCTTCTCCCACCCACGGGACTTCACACCTGTCTGCACCACAGAGCTTGGCCGGGCAGCAAAGCTGGCACCTGAGTTCCAGAAGCGTAATGTGAAGATGATTGCCCTCTCTATTGACAGTGTCCAAGACCACCTCTCCTGGTGCAAGGTAGGCAGTGTGGGGAGGCACAGGGGGAACCTGCACTGCTGCCTTGCTCTGAAGACCAGAGGAAAAACCCAGACAGAACAGAGCACAGGTTCAGATCTGCGTATGCTCAATTTCAGAGCAGAAACAGGAAGGTCTGCTGCAAAATCCAGGGCACTATATGCGCTGACATTTTGAAGCAGGTGTCCTACTGATACATGAAAGGGTAAAAACAGATGTGAAGGTGTTGCCAAAAGCTCAGGGTAAGGCAGTCTGTCCACAAGAAGTTCTGTAATAAAGCAGAAAACTAAATGAGGCATCAGAAGTGAGCAGGCAGTCTTCAAAGGGTGCAGTTCATGCCCAGGCAGAGAAAAGAAAGCAGAGAACAAGTAGAGGCAAGTAGAGCATAAACCACAAATGTGAAAGTGTTAAATATAAACCTAGCATGAGAGAGTACCAAAAAAAAAAAAAAAGGTAATTAAGTAGCTTGATGTAGGCAGATGAAAGGAACTAATGAACAACTTCAAACACAGCCTCAGCAAAGGTGTGCCACCAGGGAACCATGACTCCAGGCTCATAGGTGGCAGAGAATTAAAATGAGTGTTTCAAGTATGGCCAGACTGCTAAAATCCCTGGGTGAGTTACCTGCCTCTTTGCTCTTAAAACTGGGGATGTTCTCATGTGTTTTCCAGGGGTGAGACATGCCGGCAATAAGTGGTAGTAAAGGTAGGAAATTTCCACTCCCAAACACTGTTTTATGACCAACTGGCTTTAGAAATTACCTAACTGCCTTATTGCCTAAATAAGCCATGCCCCACTCAGGCACAAAAAGGTCTATATCCCACTAAGCCTTAGAAGGGCCTGGAAAATCCCACACCAGTAAATGGGATTTCTGTGCTGGTCAAACTAGCTAAAACCACCAAGTCAAGTTAGCAGGTGACATCCTGTTAGATGTAACAAAGCCTGGGCTGTGCTTTTGTCAGGGAATCTCATCTCTTGCTTGGCTAAAGCCCTTTGAGTAAGGGTATTGCTGACTAACAAAGTCCTTTGATTTCCAAGAGGCTTTTTGATGAAATCGCCTTTGTGAAGGGCAGGCTCTGTTCTGCAGGGGTGCAGGAGGAAGTGGTAAGTTGTGACAAGGGAGGGAGGTGGTGAGCTCTCAAGGGTGTGCAGGGATGCATGGGGTTTGGAAAAGAGGTGAACAATGAGCTGCCTTTGCTTGCAATTACTCAGCACAGCCTCAGGTGAAACTAGGAAAAGTTGCAGAACAGCCTCCTCGATGCTGACTTGTGGGAAGTGGAGCAGCACATTTGGGAAACCTTCCAGAGCAGATGTGAAGAAAGGCAGAGGGAAGCGGTCCAAGCTGTGGTGAGCTTTCCGTCAGGCTGGGAGAGGCTGCGGATAGTGGCTTGGAAATGTCAGTTCAGCACCTGCCCCAAAGAAAACTCTGAAAGTCCTCCAGAGCCAAAGATCCAGTCAGTGAGGACAAATCCATCACAGACTGGAGTCTTTCATGCAGCCCATGTTGGAAATTGCCCATCTCACAAACTACAGGGGAAGAAGAAAATGTGCAGAGAGGGAGAACAAAGCTGCCTGCAGATCTGGAGAAGTTTGTTTCAGTGGAGAGCAACTGGGGCTCTGTAGCCTGGAAATGGGAGTATATGTCAGGCTGCTACGCTGTGAGGAGCATGGAGAAGCAATGAATACAGCATCATGGAGAACATTAGAGGACAGGGATGTGATTTCTCTGCTCTTAGACCTTGCCCATATGTGTGATCCTTTTCCTCTGTCCTTAATACAGAGAGCTAAAGAGCTGAATTAGGAAGGCAAGTGTTAGGTCCTGGCACAAGTCTGAGACCACAGGCAGTGCCTAAAGGTTCTTCTGCCCAGAGCTTAAAGAGATACCAGTCTTGGTAGAAGCTGCTTATCTGGGCAAAAGTGGTTTTCAATAAATGCTAGACTGAGATCTGGAAACCACAGTGTCCTCCACCAGATATTAACTCAGAAGTCCTTGGAGAGAGCAAATGTTTGAGCAGTCATCTCTGTGTGATGTTGCTTTACGTACCCATGCTTTCTCTTTAGCAGTAGTGAGAGAATGAGGCTGTTTTCATCTGGAGCACAGCCTGTGAGGAAGCAAGTGGACAGGAAGAATGGGTGAAATTCTGCATGAAACAGCAAAGAAACTTCTGCTTACTTTGCTCCAAATTTCAGTGGGCAAGGGGAGCGTGGAGAGGTGGCACTAGAGTATAGCAAATAATTCTCATGCCATTTTGCTCAGCTCTGCTTTCCTAGCCAAAGATGCCACTGCTGTTCTTAGTCATCCCTAGCCAAGACCTGGAGGCTTGCTCCAGGGCTCAGAACAAACCTGTAGCTCAGCTGTGGACTGGTTCCAGTCCTCAGTCCATGCACTGCTTCTGCAAGGGTTGGCTGAACGCATGAGCTGATGAAGCAGAAATGACTGGCATGTGCTGTGCATCTCACAGGAGACTTCAATGTTCTCTTTGGTCACTGATGTCTTTTCTCACTGATGTCTTCTCCTCAATGAGTCAAGGCTGAATAAATCACTCCAGTCCTGTCTAGTTTCAGCCTGGACTCTGCAAAGAAAGGCAGTTCAAGGAATAAGTTTTGGGTGTCTCATTACAAAATAGGGTGGGGTTTGTGAGGCTGTTTAATACAGAGATCCCCAGGTCATAAAATTATCTGCATTTTTAGAATGAGCTACAGTCCATAGGATTCAGATACTGCTTCTCAAAAGCTCTCTTCATCCCCCAAGCCCCCACTTTGAAGACATGGGTGGGGTGTGACTACTGGCTGCCTTCTACAGTGTCCTGTAACTCTGTAGGGCATTCAGAAGCATCTTGCCTGGGCTGGCCCCTGTCTGTGCTTTCCTTCCCTGCCATGCTTTGACAAGGCAGGTCTGCAGGAGAACTGAACTGATTCCTTCCTTCCAAAGCAAGCCTGACTACAACCAGCTAAGGTGAAGAGTCCCTTTCTGCAGTGCAGTGCTGACTTAGAAAGCACCGGGGAGAGAAAAGCGAAGAAAAAAGCTAGAAAGGAAACATCTTGCCACATGTGCACCACTTGACCTGCTTGCAGCATCCTGAGCAGCCAGAGCAGGGTTACAGCCCTTTTCATCACTGCCATCAGCCTAGGAGGGCTGAGGAGTGCCACAGAGCCTGCTGCTCCCACTGCCTTTGGTATGCTCTGAGCAGCAGTGGGCAGTGCCAAGGGGCAACACTTCCAACCCTGTCCTTCCTGAATTCCCTTTGAGCAGGACCCAGCCTTTCCTCCCACATTCAAAGCCCAGGGAAAGCTGAGAGAGTTGTGCATTGACATTATCAGCTCAGCTGATAACACACCACAGTGATGCATGGGAGCCTTGCATCAGTGCTGGAGTTTTGTCCCTTTGTAGCATAAAGGGGGTGAAAGGGGGAGGCAGCTCTGTTCTGGGGCAGAAACCTTGGATTAAACTTACTTTACTGCTGCCCGCTGCTCCGCTTCTGCTGCCTTGAGCAGGCTCCTCCCAGCCCTGCTGTGGCTAAGCATGACTGGTATGGGTGGTATCACAATCTACAAGAACTTGAATGCTTTGACCAAGTCCAGACTAGATTCAGAGACACTCAAAATACAGTTTCCCTGTCCTCTTACTGGGAGAGGGCTGAAAGAGAAACACCTCTGTTCTCGGGGAAAGGTGGCTAAATTTCCATGTGTCACTAGCATGGGCAGGACTTTCCCACTTCTCCATACNTAACTCCCAAACCTACATCACTAGGCAAAGGAACCAGTCCACAGGCAGTCTCAGATGTGAGCAACAGGTTGTGAGCATAGACAGCCTAGCAGCTAACCTCTCAGAACAAGGCAGAGTACAGCCTGGCACACAGGTTTCTGGTTTGTTGTCAAGTTTCTGGAAGCAGAGGAACTTCATAGAAAGCCAGGAGACATAAATCTTACAAAAAGCAACTGAAGGAGCTGGGGCTGTTTAGTTGGAAAAAGAGGAGGCTGAGGGGAGACGTCATCACTGTCTACAGCTACCTGAAAGGAGGTTGTGAAGAGGTTGGTGCTGGTCTCTTGTCACAGGTAATTAGTGATAGAACAAGAGGGAATGGCCTCAAGCTGCAGCCTAGACTAGATAGTAGGAAAAAAAAAATTCAGAGAAAGAGTGGTCAGGCATTGGAATGGGCTGCCCAGGGAGGTGGATGAGTCACCAACCCTGGATGTGGTGCATGGGGATATGGTTTAGGGTGCACCTTGTAGTGCAGGGTTATCAGTTGGACCTCATGATCCTGAGGGGCTTTTCCAACCTGAATGTTACTGTGATTCTGTGGCCATGCTGTCCCAGCCTGAGATTTTGAGGTCAAGCAAGTCACAAGCTCTGGTAGAGCACCAGGAAAGCTGCCTCAGAAAGGACTTGGGTGTGCTGGGCGACAGCCAGCTGAACATGAGCCTGCAGTGTGCTCAGGTGGCCAAGAAGGCAAACAGCATCCTGGCCTGCATCAGGAATAGTGTGGCCAACAGAAGTAGGGAAGCGATCACACCCCTGTGCTTGGCACTGGTGAGGCTGCACCTTGAATACCAAGTTCAGTTTTGTGGCACTCACTAGAAGGAAGATATTGAAGTGCTGGGGAGTGTCCAGAGAAGAGCAATGAAGATAGTGGAGGGTCTGGAGAACAAGTCATATGAGGAGCAGCTGAGGGAGCTGGGATTGTTTAGTTTGGAGAAGAGGAAGCTGAGGAGAGATCACAACTACCCGAAAGGAGGTCAGAGTGATGCGGGGATCACTCTCTTCTCCTTAGTAGCAAGTGCCAAAATGAGAAGAAATGGCCTGAAACTGCCGGGGAGGTTTAGATTGGATATTGAGAAAAACTTCTTTACTGAAAGAGTGGACAGGCACTGGAACAGGCTGCTCAGGAACGTGATGGAGTCACCATCCCTGGAGATGTTGGGAAAACAAGTAGATTGCCAGATCTGGTTTAATGGCTATGGTGGTGTTAGGTCAGCAGTTGGATTTGATGATCTTAGAGGTCTTTTCCAATGGAAACAATTCTGTGATTCTACGCTGAATGTGTTTCTACATGGCGCCTCTGTGGGAGCTTGCTCCACACATATAAAGCCTGAACAGAGCTCTCACTGCCTGGTCTCCTGTGGTGGTGCCCGCAACAGGCAGCATGAGCATGCCAATCGTTCTGTCTCTGTAGGACATCAATGCCTACAACGGGGAGCAGCCTGAGGAGAAGCTGCCGTTCCCCATCATCGCCGATTCCAAGCGGGAGCTGGCTGTCAAGCTGGGCATGCTGGACCCGGATGAGAGGGACAAGGACGGCATCCCCCTGACTGCTCGCGTGGTGAGTACCTGGCCCTGGAGCACTGCTGTAAGGCAGCCTTCGTGGCAGTAGGCACCAGCTGCCCTCCTGCCCTGTGCCTGTGGGGCTGGTCTTGAAGATCCAGCTTACCTGGCTGGATGTGACCATCTTCAGGAGCTGGGTTGACTTCCTTGGGCTAACTTTAGCTAAAGCTAGGTTATGCTGCAGGAAGAGGCTGGTGCAGTACTGGACTGCTGGCAACAGCTCTATCTTGCTGTCACTGCCAGCTCATCCTGGTTGTGCCTCCTAACACAGGAGACAAAAGCACTTCATCTGCTGGACTTTGCCTCTCCCCTCCCATGCTTGCAGTAGAAGGGTGTGCCTGTGGCTTAACGGGAGGAAACATTTCAAAAGAACACTAGCATTGGAAACAGGAGCTCCCAGAGCAAACATAATGCTCCCTGGTCCTGGGCATTACTTGTTACTCTAGGAGGTCCCCACCACAACATTCCCTTGTCTCAACAGCTTCAATGAAGCAGGCCACCTTCCAGGAAAAGGAGGAGCAGAGGACTGAGCAGGTCCGGAAGAGGAGTTGGACAAACATCATCTGCTCAGCCCCTGACTTTGTCTCCCCTGTGCTCAGGTGTTTGTTTTTGGCCCGGATAAGAAGCTGAAACTCTCCATCCTCTACCCAGCAACCACCGGGAGGAACTTTGATGAGATCCTGAGAGTGGTGGACTCCCTGCAGCTAACAGCATACAAGAAGGTTGCTACCCCTGTGGACTGGAAGGTGAGAAGGGAAACAGAGCTCACAGCTGGGCACTGAAAATGTGCCTTGAAACCTCAACTGGCATCCCTTGAAGTGGGGACCCATGGGGTAGGGAAAGCAGCTGAAGTCCTGGGGTAGGAATTAGATCCCAGCCTAGGCCCCAGGGCTGCTGCAGTCTGGAGTCAGCCATAGGAAACTCCCATCCCTGCCTTTGGTCCCCAATGCCAGTAAATACTGGGCTTGGCTCTTCTGGCTATCAGCACTTGAGCGTTGGGCCAAGGCAGGTCCTGCCTTTGTTGTCCATGATAAGGAAGGGCACTGCCAGCTGTCAGTGTGCCAAAGTCCACTCAAAAGTCAGCAAAGCAGCAAGCATGGGGCACCCCTTCCTGGACCATATCGATGCTTTCCTGACTTTGAGCCAGGGCATTGCTCCATTTTGCCCAGCATATACACAGATGAATCCTGTCCTCATGAAAAAAATAGTACTTGAAGTTGCTTAGTTGTGGCCATTATTTAAAACATTCAGAAACAGTTTGGCCAGCCAAGGCAAAGCAAGAGCAAGCAGCACAGCCTGGCTGCTTTGGCTAACCCAGTGTTTCTGCACCCCAGAAAAGCTGCTCAGCTCATGAACCTGCCCCGCTACTGGCCTTGATAGCTGTTACCTGGGGAAACCTGCCTGTCTGGAGCCCAAGGACACACTCCTGCTACAGGCTGTCCTGGAGAAGTCCTCCCGTGTTACAAGGCAGGACCAGGCTCCCAGAGCATTGTCTTAAACACCTGCTCTATATGGGCAGAAAGGTCACATAGACACAAGCCTTGGTGCACTTCACTATGCCTCCACTCATCAACCTCAGCACCCATGTGCTGAGTACAAACTCTTACCTTCACTTCCTGGGGCAAAGCAGAGTGTGGAGACAGCCTTGCCTTTGCAGACTCCTGTCTCGTGCAGCATGGGCTTCCAGGAGTGTAGGGCCAGCTCACCCACCAGTCCACTTCCCAGGGAAGCACAGCTTTTCCTGGGGCTTGAGTAGCCGGCACCACCTGAGCAGGGGCATCTGAGCAATAGGAATGGATAAGCAGACACAACCAAGCTATGCTCCCTGCTGCATTGTGGAGATGCCCAAATTCCCCTCTTATCACTCCCTGTTCCTGTGGGAGTGCTGTGGAGAAGAGCTGGGCTGTGGGATCCTGGTGGCAGAGTTGGCAGACATCACGGCCCTTTTGACACCACCCACACTTCCTGGGGTAGCTCCCACTCAGTCCTCACTGCCAGCTCCAGGCAGATCTGCAGGGGCTGCATCCCAGGCTCAGGGGCTGAGTGTTTACAGGGTAGTGTCACCTGCATCAAAGCCTGCCAGCTCCTCTGCTGCTCTCACAGTTCTCATTTGCTCCCCAGCCTGGTGACAGCGTCATGGTTGTGCCTACCTTAGCTGACGAGGAAGCCAAGAAGCTCTTTCCCAAAGGAGTCTTCACAAAGGACCTGCCGTCGGGCAAGAAGTACCTGCGCTACACCCCGCAGCCCGAGTGAGCAGCTCTGCCCACTCCTCCCATAGGCTGCGCGGCCTGCACCAGCAGGACCCTCCTCACTGCAGCTCCTGCCTTCCTAGTGCTGCGTGAACAGCAGCCTCCTACCACCACACCGATGGTGCATCACAATACTAAACCAGTCCTCCCCATCCCTTTGTCCCCCACGCCCCCTCCAAACTAAAACCCTGGGTGTTTTCTTACCTTGGGCAACCCCATGTGGAAGAGTTTCAGCCAGTGAGGGTTCACACTATGGAGTCTCTCCTACTTGGCACTAGCCAAAGCTTTTCCAGAAGGCATGGTGAAAAACATGGTGCCAGCAGCCAGGCCCAGGAGGGGCGTCCTGCTGGGCTCACAGCTCCTGTTAGGGAGCTCCAGGGGCTCCAAACTGCTGCCTGTCTTTTGGAGCTGCCATCACTAACATCTTAACACCTTGGGTCCCATGCATAGTGAAGAAGCTGCAGCACCAAATCTCTCACTTGTACTGCTTTCTCATCTCTTGCTGGAAGGTCATTATTTTCAGGTTTTATGGAAGAAGAATAGAGTAAATAAACTGATCTTCAAAACTAGCTGGATTATCCCTCCACTGCCTCTGCTGCTGTCTGTGGCACCCCTGCGCCATTTACTTTGTTCCCTGTGCCTGTCAACAAGGATGCATGCCCATGCTCCTGGGTGGGTGGCAGCTGCACAGATTGCCCTCATTCTTCCTCTATACATAAGGCACTTTGGAAACACAGATTGTCCCAGGGTATGTAGTGTCAGACAAGGCAGCAGGGCCCAGAGCAGTTGTGCTGTGCCTGCTCTGTGGCAGAGCCTTGGCGATGGCAAGGAGGAAATGTCTGCTTTGGAAACGTGCCTCAGCCTGGCCTGCTGTCAGCTTCAATGTGGGGGGCTGTCAGCTTCAATGTGGGGGGTCCTGCACTGCTTTGCAGGATATGAGCAGGCACAACAGAATGTGTGCGAACTCCTCCCTGCTCTCCTGCAACTACACCTCGGGATCTGTCAGGAGATGAGCCTTTAATAAAACACCAGGAAAGAAACTTGCTCACCAAATTGCTCACAGGCTGTCTGCCAGCATCTCCATGACATCGCCATGGCCCCAGAGGTGCAAGCCAGCCAGATGTGCTCAAGCAAACACAGTTTGGTTCCAGTACAGATCGAGTGGTTTTCTTTTAATCCCAGAGAAGTAAAATGCAACATTTGTTCGAGTTGGTAATAACATCCAGAGACACAAGTCCAAGCCCCCTACTCAATATTAAGTCAGTTGTGTTTAAGGCACTCTGCAGAACCAGCTTTCCTCTTCTGATCTTCCCCACACAGCAGCAGAATACCTGGTTTGGTCTTCTCTCCACAGCGACTCCTGCATGTCCTGGCTCTTCTTGCCATCTCCAGGAACCAGCAACAGCAAATCCAGCAGGAGCCAAACAGAGAAACGCCAGGAGGCTGGGTCAATAAATACAGATGGGCACGCGAGGGAGCACAGCGTGGGGAAGTGGCATGGGGGGCTTCGAGCTTCTGTGGGAAGGGGACAGGCACTGATGTGATTCCCCTTCCTTTCTCCCCCCATCCCTGCTCCAAAAGGGCATGGGAGCGCAGGGGCCTGTGAGCATCCCACCCCAGTAGTGCTCCCGAGTGCGTGGCAGCACCCCTAAAAGCAGGGGGCTGGGCAGGGGGAGACCCAGCTGCCCCCACCACACAGCAGAAAAACCCCCAAATTCCAGCCATCAATAAATACCAATAAATAAACTTATAAATAAATAAATATATAAATTAATAAATAAGTGACCTAAGGACAGGGGCACCCCAAGGATCAGGACAAGGGCAGCGTGCAGGTGGGCATCATCACAAGCTGCCCCTCCCTGAGATCATGGGGTGCTGGTGCAAAAGGGGGTGCAGGGAAGGCTTCCCACAGGTGTAAACCAGCCCAGGGGCCCAGGTGCTTGTCTTGGCTCTGCAGCTGGGGCTCCTGCTCAGGGTCCCTATCAGTAAAGCTGCAGCTTTACTGCACAACACACACGCAAGCTGAACCTGGATTCGTGAACAGGAGCTCTCACCCACTGCCTGCCACCCTTCCCTACTCTTCACTCGGGCTCTGCTGAGCCTGGGCAGACACTGGCCCAGCACCCCCACCCAGATGTGAACATGCACCTTTGGTGACCATGCAAAATGCCTGCAACTTTTTGCAAACATTGTTTGCAAATTCTTTTGGTTTGCAAACAAGTATTGCAATTATTTTTCTTTTTTTTTTTTTTTTTAATGGGAAGCTGCCCACAAGACAACCCACACCTCAAATGAGTTAAGTGCACCAAATCCAGCTGTCAGAGACAAAACTGGGCACAGAGACCCAGCAGAAGCCTGAAAGGGTGAACACAGGCATGACCTCAGGGCTCAACCAGAGCCTGCCTGCAGGCTGGAGCAGCCCTGAGAGCTCAGGCACATAGTTAGGGTCAGGCACCAAGCCCAACACCAGCACTGGGTGGCAGCAAGCACCTCCCTGGGCATGTGCTGTCCACATATGGACAGAAATAGAGACCACTGCTGTCCTGGTATCGTGGCAAATGACATGCAAAGGCTCCAGCTGGCCAGCACATCCCAAAAGATGGCAACAAATTCAACAGCTTTCCTGCACCAGCAGCCCCACTCTCCCAGGCAGCTGGCACCATGGTGGTGCCACAGCAGCTCCTTCAGCTGATGGCTGTCACACAGCCCTCAAGCATGGCCCTTCTGTGTGGATTCTGGGGAGCTGGCTCACACTGCCTCTCTGGACACAGGTTCCTCTCCCAGCAGGGAGCCCATCTTAGGGCTACCTGCTTGTCAGGGAACCCCTTCCTCTGTTTTTTTAAGTCTGTTGCTGCCAATGACATTTCTGTATCACTAGGTCAAAAGCATAAATCGTCCTTTCAAAATGAAATGTACTTACCCCCTGCCTCCTCCTCCCCAAAACATTAAGGAAAATTGTATTTAAAGTTTCTAATCCCTTTCCACACATGCTTTTTGTGAAATGAAACATCAGTGACAGCAGAAACTGCCATCAGCCACAAACCAGGACAAAACTATGGGCAGAGTCTCACAAGAACAGGACATAATCCCACACCAGCAAGCTCCCTGTAGAAGTTTTGCTCCAGAAAAAAACAAAAAACAAAAAACAAAAAAACCCAAAAAAACCACCAAACAACAACAAAGCAGCAAGCCAAAGCCAAGAGGCCACTCTCCCTCCAAACCTTTCCCACCATAAGGCTCTTGTGCCACTCTCCCTCCAAACCTTTCCCACCACAAGGCTCTAGCCCCTAGCAAAACCCAGATATAGGCACAGAAAGCAGCAAGTTCCCAGCCTGCCATGAGGCCGAGCCAGAGGAGCAGGGCTGCCGGCCCTGGCGTGGGGAGGTCAAGGCGTCAAAATACAGTGCTCCAGAGGGGAAAATAAAGGACTTAATCAGCAGCAAACTACTGAGATTTCGCAGGGACTTCACAGGGATTTTTGGTCTAATATATCTGGGGAGCCCCTTCACCGGCAGGGGCCAGTATGTACATCCCATCCTGGAAAAGCACAAGCCACGGCAGAAGCTTTGCAGAAGTGCTGCCAAGGGCACGTGCCAGCACACTATGGGGAGTAAAGCAGCACAGGCTGGGTGTCCCAGCAGCCAGGCTGAAGGCAGCGATCCCAATACTGCAGGAGAGGCTTTGCACAGGAGTGCTGAACTCAGGAACCCTCTCCAGACTCTCCTGGCAGCAGAACAGGAATTGGGACCCTCCCAGCAGAAATTATCTATATCCCCAGGGCAGCACAGACCTCCCGCTGCATGAGGGGAGAGGCGTGAGCCACAGTTGCCGCAGGCCCCGTGCTGGGGCGGTGGATGGAGCAGAGAAAGCAGCAAAAGCCATAGCCACCCACCCAAGAGCGACAGGACGCCTCAGGCACTGGCAGCACAGCCTTGGCTTACACCTCTGATTCATCTTGAGCGTGAGATACTGGGAACTGCAGGTGACCACCCACAGCCCTGCACTGCCCCACAGACCACAAGATGTCAGACATTCAGGCAGCGAGGAGCAAGAAGGGAAGTAAAATCCTGTTAGCCCCAAGCACCTGTAGCAGCAGCAGCAGGCAGCACGCTCACCTCCTCCTTTCCAGGCAAACTCAGGCCTGCCCCAGGCAGGTTTTGTTCATATCCCTGCCTCTGACCCAATGAGAGGGGACCTCAATCCCTGCAAAGCCTGAGGAGTGACCACAAAGCGTGCTGTCCCCTCCACCAGCATCCCTGTCAGTAGCCACCCTGCTCTGTGGGTGGCTGAGAAGAATCTCCACATAAGACAGCATTTGCATGGAAAATGAGCAAGCACCCAACTTCTTGCAAGGGACTTGGATCTGCAGTGGAAGCACGTTAAGTCCAAGGGTATCTCCAAGCTAGTTTGGGTAACCCCCACACATGCAGTCAGCAAGCACCTGGGCCTGGTAAATGGACACTGCCCCATTTCTCGTTTGACTGAGAACTGATCTTGCTTCCATAAGAGAAGAGTTGGGATTTGGGTGGGGAGAGGTGGGAAGAGGTTGAGAAACTGCAAAAAAGATATATAGTGCACCTTAAAACAAAAAGGACATCTAACCTGCCCTTAGATCTCACTCCAAGACAGAAAAGAGCTATGGCATCTCCTACACTCACAACTACTCCAAACACACCCAGACGCATGCAAAACATGTCCTGCTCCCCCTCAGCTGTGGAAAACCCTGCCTGGGCAATGGTGCCAGCCAGCACCCCAGCACTGCCAGCTGTCACCCCACTCCCATCCCAGCAGGTAGGGCAAGGGGTCGATTATCCATCCAAAATGCATAGCTATAGACACCACGGGGACACCCACGCCCCACCAGCAGGAAGGGTCAGTGCAGGAGCCCTCTGTGTCCAGCAGGCACGGTCTCCACTTCTACCTCCATTGGGTTGAAAGCAGCATTTGCCACAGGCACGGTTCAGTTGCGCTCACGCTCCTTGCATTGCCCTGCAAGCAAAGATGAGTCGTTTAGGTCAGGCAGCCTCCTTGCCAGCCGCAAGCCCCTAGGAGGACTTGATTCTGCTTCCTGGGAAATTCTCCAGCTCAGCGATCCCTCTTCTGCACCCCTGCGCCTGCCAGGCTCTCTTTCTGACTATGGAGGAGCCATGCTTCCAACCACAGCTACAAAGGCAGGAGAACCCCAGAGGTCTGCTTTGGCTCAGAAACCCCATTCATCTGCAGCAGGCTGGCAGCACCCAGGTCCTCACACACATGCCCCGGCACTGCTCTACTTGGGAGGTATCACGACTATAGGCTGTCCTCGCTTGGGTCTCCACATGAGGACTTGGGCATCGTTGGCGTTGGGTTTCACTAGTGCGTTTGGTGGGATGGGCTCCATCCTGCTGAGGATCCGGGGCTGCTCCTGCTGAGTCCTTCCCACCAGCCGTGCCCGCTGCCCCAGCAGCTGCATGGGATCAACCTCAATGTCCACTCGCATCCTCCACTTTATAGTCTGCAAGATGATCTTTTCCTTGGTGGTGGTGTTCATGGCCACCAGCCACGTGGTAAAGCTCTGGTCCCTTTTAATCCTGGTCAGCAGCGGTACATTACTGTTGCTCACGGGGACAGCCCATGTCACACTGGGGTAGAAATTGTCATTCATGCTCACCGAGAACCTGGAGATCTTGTTAGTGGGCCCAACCAGGGTCACAGTTTCTGTGGTGTTTCCATACCAAGGGTAGCTCACACCATCTGAATCACTGATGGCTTTTACTCTTCCTTCTCGCAGGTCGGGCAGCTCCCAGCTTGACCTAGTGAACAGGGATAGAAAGGCTAAGTTAGCAGGGAGGTGGCAGCAACAGCACAGGGACGGGGAAGCAAGCAACATGGGGACCTTCTCCCTGCCTGCAGCAAGTTCTCAAGGACCTCCTTCAAAACCAAATTTAGCTTTGGTTCCTCTGCCACATCTCTCACACCAGCTGAAGCCTTTGCTCTGCCAGCACAACACTATTTTAATTAATTTGCAATCAAACCAACTGGGCCCAAATTCATTGCGGCATCTCTCTGGGGTCACTCTCTCCTTAATCAGTATTCCCCAACCACCAGTTGCAGCACCATGACCATGTCAGTAGCTAAGTATCTCAGCAGCCCCTCCTGCAAGAAAAGTCTGCAATTTTTATTAAATACCTACACAGAGGCATATCCAATAATTAAACACCACAGTTACATCTGCCATTAGCATGATGAAATTCCTGCAATATGGCAGAGGGGGAAATTCCAGACCAAAGCTTGGCTGCCAAACATGTGAGCAACACCATGCAGCTATAAGGGAGACAACTGCCACGTGATAATTACAAGCAGTAAGTCCCACTGACTTCAAGCTCTGGCTTCAAACACATCTGGGTTCTGGTGCTGCCAGTGAGTGGCAGGAGACACACGGCTGCCATCCCCCCAGCAAGTGACAGCTTCTGCTCGCCCCAACAGCCCCTAGAGCTCCAGTGTCATATGCAAATGAATCTACCACGACACAAGGATGCAGGCAGGCAGCAGGAGAACCTGCTGCTTCCCAGTACCCGTGCCTGATGCCCTGGTTTTGTGCCCCTGGGTACCGGCAACAAGGGCCTTTGGTCACCTCCAGCCCCTCTCACATCACCCCTTTGAAAGAGCAGAAAACACAGCAACAGAGCCAACAACTTTGTCCCTCAGTGACCCCCTTAATCACCCACATGCTCAGCCTTGGTTGAAGTTGGGTTCCAGTAACCGTTTCTGACTAGCAATGAGGAGCTTACTCCTTTAAACCCCAGCCAAGGGAGTAAGTCCCCCAGCACCACCCATGCCCATAACTCAGACGAAACGCTCCTCAGTGAGGGACAGTGGCCGCAAAGCCCTCGAAGGAGTGAACTTGAGGCCATCCGGCCACGGCAGGAGACGGCTGTAGGACAAGAGAAGCCAGCCCAGCCCGAAGCACTGTGGGGTCAGGTCTGAGGGGCAGGGACAATGCCAGCAGCGGTTGCTGGCGTGCAGTTGACACCGGTGCGTGCCAGTGTGTGCAAACGTGGTGGAGGTGCAGTACCTGGTGCCTGAGAGTGCAGCAGCCGGGAGGCGGCGGGCCTCTAACACCAGGTGCAGGGGTGCCCACACCAACCTAGTGCCCACCACAGGGCCTCCAGGCCTCCATCCCCGCTCCCGCCCCAGTGCAGGCGAGGTGCCGCGCCCAGTGCCGGATCCCGACCCCAGCCCCAGCCCGGTGCGGGTGCCAGGGTGCCGGTGCCCGTGCTCACACGCCGAGATCGCTGTAGGTGTTGTAGAACTCCATGTGGTTGCAGGCCTGGATCCAGCCCACCACCCAGGTGTGCCGCCGAGCGATGGGTGGCATGAGGACGCGAGCCGAAGCGCGGAAGTAGGGCGTGCGGTACCGCAGCACCACCGGCGAGCTCTCCTCGATAGCGGTGGCCGCCGGCTCAATAGTGGCCGACACGTCCGACACCACGATCTGCTCCCGACGCACCCGCGCCTTGCAGGCCACGCTCTGCAGGCACCCCATCGCTGCCGCCGAGGCGNGCACCGGCGCCGGCAGGGCGAAGGCGCTGCCGCGTCTCTTCAGGTCCTCGCCGGCTGCCGTACGCCGGCCGGGACTGGGGAGAGGCGGGGCGAGCCCACCGAGCTCTGCCCCGGAGGCGCGGCCGGAAGAAGGCTGAGGGGTCCTCCTTGCCGTCAGGGGGCGTCGCAGCCCCGTTGTGAGGCGTCGCGGATCCATGGCAACCGGCTGCGTCACGGGGGGCGGCGGAAGAGGAAGAGCGGGGCTCCTCGGTACTGGGGGAGTTGGGGTACGGGAGGAGCGTGGGCGTCCAGTACCCAGGGGTGCCCTTGGGAGGGGGTGACTGGGCCCTGGCACTGCGGTAGTGGGAGGTTGGGGTGTCGGGCAGGGTTTGGGGGGTTGCAGACAGCGGGACCCGTAGCAGATTGCAGGGAGAAGGAGAAGCAGGCCCGGGCACGGGGTCGCATGTAGGGTCCCGGTGCCAGAACTGACCTGGCAGCCTGTGACGGGCCCCCACCTCTCCCAGGCCACCACCTCTCGCCATGCCGAGTCCTCGGAGCAGCCGTGAGCGACGCAGCGGCAGCAGCAGCGGCGGCGGCAGCAGCCGTCTGGAGTTCCTGTCCCTCGTAAGCCAGCGCAACGCCAGCGTCCCGGACAGCCCATCGCGCCGCAAGGAGTCGAGTAGCTCCACGGCTGGCCCGCTGCCCGAGGAGGACTGCATGAAACTCAACCCCTCCTTCCTGGGCATCGCCCTCAGCTCCCTGCTCGCCATCGACCTCTGGGCCTCCAAGCGCCTGGGCGTCTGCGCTGGAGAGAACTCGGCCTGGGGCAGCGCACGCCCCCTCATGAAGGTCATCGAGGTTTCGGGCCACGGCATCCCCTGGTTGCTCGGCACCTTCTGCGGGCTCTGCCAGAGTGACAGCTCCGCGGCCAGGGAGGTGCTGCTCAACTTGCTCTTCGGTGAGGATGGGGGCAGGCAAGAGCCAAGGTGGGAGGATGTGGGTCTGAAGGACTGGGAGAATCTGAGTAAACCACAGCCTCCTACAGCCCCCAGGGAGCCAGATGATTTTGAGTAGTTGGTTCAGGCTCATCTGCAGTGCCTGATACCAGAGCGAGTAACACTGTAGATGGTGAGTGTGGTGGCATGGATATGGCCAGCTGGCACAGCTCCAACCATGCACACAGCGAAACTCCAGACAGCTAAACTGCTTCTGCAGTTGCACAAAACTTTCAGGGAGCTGAACTCTCTTCTAGTTCTTGCCTTCATGAGAACAGCACATTCCAGGTGCAGCTGAGACACCAGCCCATTTCCTGAAAAGTTGCTCAGGCACACTCTTGAGCTCCCTGCAAGGCAGATTGATCTCTGACAGCCCGTGAGAAAAACTTGGTTTAAAACACGCATTTTAATCTTGTGTGGTGTAATATCTGCCCCCCCGCCCCAGCATTCCGTCTTATTAGGCATAGTTAGATACTTCAGTTTTGCTCATTTGGAAACTGTAACAGCTCCAGAGCAAAAGACCTCTCCAGATTTCTAGTTCTTATTTTTTTATTAAGTTGAAAATAATTGGTACCTCACACTTACCATTTGAATTGAAATCTGCTTGCTGAGGAACGTGGGGTCGTGCACTTTTCTCATCTAGCAGCACGTGGTTAAATTACAGTTCCACAATGGACTGGGAGGCCTTCAACATAACCTCTGTCCCAGTGCCAGGGCCTTGTCCAGCACTCATGTCCAGCACTCAACACTCTGGGCCAAAGCCACCTACTTCTCTGGAGCTCCATCCCAGGGTTGTAGCATTTGTGTGGGGAAGAATTGTTCCCTAATGTCCTTGCTGAATTTCCCAAGCCATATGTGGGGGGGAAAGGAAAAACAATTGAATTTGGTGGGAAGAAAAAGAAAGACAAAACAAACACAATACTGTTCTTAAATGATTAACCTAAGGGAATGAACTGAAATGACTGAAAGATTTGATGCCCAGAAACAAGTCTTAGGACAAGAGAAAGTTATGGTCTCCCATGAGATTTCCTTGGAAGAAGTAGCTCTGGCTGTGAGCACTGGGCTCACAGGGATGGAGAAAGCAAAAAAAAAAAAAAAACACAGAGCCCTACACGAGAAGCTGCTCTTACCAAATGCTCGCTGAACACTTCTGAAAAGCGCTTTGCTTCTGACTTCTGTCACAGGAGCCTTTAGCTCTCTGGGACAAGCCACCATTATTAAATCATTCTTTATTCAGCTCTTGAAAACCACAATGTGATTAACTTGTTAATCCCCGCAGCAGCAGAGAGAAGCCAGACAGCAGGAGCTCTGGCACCACACTAGCACAGAGCCCTTAACACACAGCTCTGGCTGAAATTAGGTATGTTAATCATTCACTCAGCAGTCTGACCCCCAGGCAATGCAGTGCTGAGTCAGCAGGAACTCTGGGGAAGGGAGCTCTGGGGACTATTAACCCCTCTGTTGCCTTCACATTAAGGGTCAGCCCTTTTGAGTGCAGAGCCCTGTGACAGGTCTTCAGGAGTCTGGTATTGCCCGAGGGCTGTGTGCTGCAGGAGCAGAGACTGAAGATGTGCTCATGCTGGAGAAGGCAGAGCACTGGATGAATGCCATGCTGTGCCTACCTGGACGACGCCGCCTTCCCTTAGCCAAGCCCTTTCTTCTTAGCTAACAGCTTTGTTTTGATTCTTGCCTTGTGTTTCGTGGGAGGGGGTAGGGGGAGGAGACCAGCGCATACCCAGCCCTTGCTCACTCGCAGTTACTGTCTCTTAGCACTGCTGCTGGACCTCGTGCTGGTGGCAGTGGTGAAAGGTCTGGTCAAGCGGCGGCGACCCACCCACAACAAGATGGACATGTTCGTCACTATTTCGGTGGACAAGTACTCGTTCCCGTCGGGCCACGCCACCAGAGCCGCCCTCGTCTGCCGCTTCGTGCTGCGCCACCTGGTGCTCGCCGTCCCGCTGCGGGTCCTAGTGGTGCTCTGGGCTCTCATCGTCAGCATCTCAAGGGTTATGCTTGGCAGACACAACATGACGGACGTGCTGTTCGGGTTGGTGCTAGGCTACGCCCTGTACAGCGTCGTGGAGTACTGCTGGCTATCCCCGCTCAGCGCACCTGCCCTCTTTGCGCTCTGGAGCCATTGATGGCTGGGTCCCGCCCAAAGGAGGAGGCATGCACCTGGCTTTCTAAGCATGCACAAGGAGAGGATAATGGAACTCGATCTCTCATCCTAAGACCCCATCTGTCCAGCCAAGACTTCAACACTAGTGGTGCTGCAGGCTTCTGGGCCCACACTTAAGACATTTGGTGCTGTCTTGCCCTCCTAATGAGCTGTAAGGAAGGCCCAAGCAGCTGCATTGACTATTCTTCCATGAAAAACTAGTCCCTGCAGAGCCTGGAAAGGGCTCAGAACATTCATCTGGCAGCTCACTGCTGATACTGTGAATCTGCATGCTCTTGCTGGGCACCTGCTGCATTAACTCATGGTATATGTAGTAGCTGCGGCTTTGCAGATTTCTCTCCAGTCATCTGTGTATTTGTGTGTTGTAAATACACTGATTATGTTGGTGTCATATGCCTGCACAGCCTGCTCTGTGTCTGCCTGGAGAGGACTCACTGGAGTCTGTCTCGGGTTTATAAAGAGCTTTGCCTTCCTAAGCAATGCATCTCTTCTGTATTGCTCTTGATTTAAAGTAAGCAAGGAAGGCAGAGGCACCTGGCTCCCAGTGCCATGAGGAAAGGGTGGTACAACAAAGGGTTTGGTCAACTCATGCCATCTCCAGAACAGCACATAACAGAGGAAGCAATTCCCAGCAGCAGCAGCCTGCTCCTGAACCCCCTGTGCGCAGCTTCTCAGTTTCTTTTCCCCTCCACAGGACTGTTGGTGTCTCAGGGGTACAGTGCATCCATAGCAGTGTTACCAGTGCTGCTAACAGTATGCTGCAGAGTGAGCCCCTTCCCTGTAGGGAGCTGAGCCTTACCTGCACCTCCTGCAGCAAGAGACCCTGGATCTGCCAGCCACTGCCATAGCTCCCTGTGCTCCCAGCAGGCTAGCTTTTCCACCCTGCCTCCATTGCTCCTGGCAGCCTGCTTCGTGTGGAGGACTGCTTGTTCTTGGCAAGAGAGGACCATGAAGGGCCTCTGTAATGAGTCAGTGCTGAGACTGAGCCAGAAAAGCATAGAATCCACAGCAACAGGAACCACAGCCAGGCAGGGAGCAGGGGCTCAGTACTGAGCTCAAATAGTGCTCCGAGCATGTGTGGGGTGATTTTGCCCAGGTGAAGCTCCTCATGGCCTGCTCCTGCACTCAGGGCCTGGAAAGCATGGGTTAAATCTCACAAAAAAACGGGCAGTGGCTAAGTGTGTGCTGCTGCTGTGTGTGAAGTGTACAGGAGCAGCCTGAGGGCTGCTGGTACGATCGCCCTGTCTGTATCTGTCATATGGGGACTGAAATGAACACCCTTGATGTGACAGCCAAGCCCTGACCCATTGGCAAGATGAAGTTACCTGCTGACCTAAAAAAAAAAAAAGTCTTCCTGGGTTTTACCATGTGCCTGGTAGCTGGCTGGGCAAGTTGGGAATATGTATGCAGCAGCCAGCCATCCCAAACAGCCCTTCCACCCCAAGGCAGAGGTGAGGTCTTCAGTGGCTGCAGGATCGTGGACAGGCATGACACTCAGGTGTGGCATTCAGGTGTGGCATACAGGTGTGATCAGGGTTTGGGGTTACCAGGGCTTGTTGAGCTGTGCTGAAGTATCTTAGCTCTTTTTTCCAAACAGGATGCTTTTCATCCAAGCAGTTCTTACAGTTGTTGGAATCTTCCTCTTGGCCATGGAAAAATATAGCAGCAACTCTGTGCATCTGTGGCTTGTTCCCATATGCACCTGCCAAAGGTTGTTCGCAGATCACTTGCAGGACCTTCCACGAGCTGCTTGTGGCACCCAGCAACACCAGTAGACAGCCTGAGTCACAGGTCACCCTCTCACCTCTGCTCTGCTTCTTCCCAACTTTGCCAGTGAGACCTTTTGCCTCCTTTTGTCACCTACAGGATCATAGAATCATTTAAGCTGGAAAAGACTTTTTAAATTATTGAGCCTAACCATAAACTTAACAGTGCCAAGTCTGTTATTGTAGGCCATGTGTCAACTGGTCCTCTAAGCACAGGTGCCAGCCTGCTGATAGGAAGGAGAAGACAGGTCCTTTCACTTGACCTGTCCTCCAGCACCTCTGCCCACTGCAGAAGCCCTGAGCAGACATCTGGATGCACTGCCCACCACACTCCACATCCTGGGTGCCTGCCAAGCATGGTTTTCCCATGGATGTCCCAAGCCAGTCCTGACCAAAGTGCCATGGCTCAGCCCTGGTGCACTCCCACAGTCACCTATGCCTCACAGAGAAGTTTGGCTGGCCATGAGCCGAAGCACAGTGGAGTCAAAGTCCAGGACTTGTGCAGTGGTTTTATAGCACAGCAGACAAGCTGAGAACTGGTAGAAGGCCTTGGGCAGTCTCTGCAGAGCTTGCAAAAGAGCCAGAAGCCAGCTGAGAGTGGAGCAGGGAGGGTAGTCCTGCAGTGCTGCCTCCTTGCTGTCCTGTGCCTATCCCTCTTCCTGGTAAGAGATGTTTACGATGCTTTTCTCTAGGCAGGGACAGAGCATGGACTGGCAGCCCAGTGCCTCTCTCCTGTTCAGAGATCAGTTCTTGCCAACAGTGAGGGACAGAAATAGCTTTATTACAGTTGCTGCAAACATGCTATGTGATTTTAAAGGTTAAAACCATTTCATCTTCAGAGCTTGGCCCCTCCCTAGCCCCGTGCTTTTCTTGGATCTGAGGTGAAGCTTCCTAAACGTGGGAGAGCAAAATTCCCTTGCACCTCCCAGGGGCTGTCCAGCTGCGAGCATGACAGGACCCAGTGGTATACTCCAGAGCCACCTGGTCTGTGGCTCCTGATGCTGGGGAGAACATTTTCCTAACTGGTCCCACCACTCCAGCAGCAGCAACACCTTGGCAGCAGAGTGCTCCTTGCACCAGGGTCCTGGGGATAATATGCCACGGCTATGGGGACACTGTGCTGACATAAGCAGCCTAAGAGCAGGGCGGATGTGGAGAATATAGTGCTGGAGAATGCTGGACTGGGCCGATCCTGATAATCCCCGAGTTCAAAGTTCGGGAACAGCATTTGTTCACACGGCGTGCACACCGTGGGGATCGTCTGCGCCTCTGCCTCTCCTGCAACCCCTCGTTCCTGCAGTCCCCACACGGGGTTCCAGCAAGGGCCCTGGGACACCTCCTCAGCCACCATCCGAGGTTATGGCGAAAGCCGCTGCCGGAAAAGGCAAGCAGATGGCCTACAGCCAGCTGCCTTCCTGTCCCAGCCCCGTGGGGGGAGTGACGCAGAGCAGGCGCCGCTCGACGCCCCACGCCCCGCCCAGCCAGGTCCGCGTCCGGCATCTCAGGTCGGGGTAGTCCGGTAGAGACCCCTGCGCGGCTCCCCGCCTGCTGCCAGCCTTCCCCGGGCCAGCCTCCCCACAGCCACAGGTCGGTTAAGGGTGTCCCCATAGGCTGCTGGTAGGCAGCGGGCACTGGGCATGATGGGCATATCTGTGGGGAAGGGAGAGGGCAAAGGGCAGGCAAGAGGGGGCATCGCCTACCTGGGAGGGAGCCATCAGTTGCCAGGGCAAGGCACGACGGCCTGGCATGTCTCCATCACCCGAACTTGGCGTGGGCAGAGAGATTTCAAAGTTTCTTGACAGTCGGTAGCACTTCTCCCCGCGGTGTTCAGAGGCAACATCAGGATGGTGCAAAACCCCAGGGCCGATCATGTCCCTGCGGGGGCAGAGACAGCAGTTGCCTCACATTCCTAAACAAACTTCTGGGGGGCTATTTCTCAGCTTGTGACCTCTTTTGTGCACAGGGCCAAAATTTTGTATAGCTGCTCCCCTCACACCTCAGCCTCGCTGTCCAGCACTGTCCTCGGGCATGGCAAAGAGGGTGGCCATCATTGGAGGAGGCAGCAGTGGGCTGTGTGCCATCAAAGCCTGCCTTCAAGAGGGACTGGAGCCTGTCTGCTTTGAGAGGACCAGGGACATCGGAGGGCTGTGGAGGTTTGAGGTAAGCCCTGCAAGCCACATGGCATGCAGGGACGAGAAGCAGCTAGTGGGGTGGCACACAGTCACCCATGGCAGGATGCTGGGGAGCAGGCTGAGGGCAGGACCTCCATTCAAAGGGACACTACATCAGTCCCAGCCATCCCTCCCAGTCATTGTCTGTGGCCAGTGCTGAGCTGTGCCCCACTCCTCCAGGAGCAACCCGAAGAGGGACGTGCCAGCATCTACCGCTCTGTCATCATCAACACTTCCAAGGAGATGATGTGCTTCAGTGACTTCCCCATCCCTGAGGACTTCCCTAACTACATGCACAACTCCAAGATCATGGAGTACTTCCGCATGTATGCCCAGCACTTCGACCTGCTCCGCCACATTCGCTTCAAGGTGAGAGATGAGGGAATCTGCGGGGGAGAGGCGGCAGTGAGGCTGGGGGCTGCAGAGACTCTTACTCTCCCTGTGCCCAGACCAGCGTGTGCCGTGTTTCCAAGCGCCCCGACTTTGCCACCACGGGCCAGTGGGATGTGGTAACTGAACATGAGGGGAAGCAGGAGGAATCTGCCTTCGATGCTGTGTTGGTATGCACTGGGCACCACACCGAGGCACACCTCCCACTCAACACCTTCCCAGGTATTGCCTTGCACCCTGACATGAGGTGAGACCCCAGAAAGGTTGGCTATGGCTATGGTCTCTATTCTCCCTGCTGCTCTTTCTCCTGGCTCCTTGCTTTTGCTCCAAATGTGCTTCAAAGCTTCATAGGAGGTGTCTAGCAGGGCCAGGGAGTGTCCTCACTTCAGTTTCTGCGGAGATGTCCCTCAGCCCAGCAGCAGGAAGCCAAGCATCCCTCCTCTCTGCCCACAGGAATCAAGAAGTTCAAGGGCCACTACCTCCACAGCCGAGATTACAAGGACTCTTGGGATTTCATGGACAAGAGGGTTGTTGTTGTCGGGATTGGGAATTCGGGGTCAGACCTGGCTGTGGAGATCAGCCAAGCAGCCAAGCAAGTGAGTAGCAGAACCAGGGTCCCAGTGGGCACTCCCAGTTCCATGATGACACCAAGACCTGGCGCAGCCATGGCTCCATCCTAGCACTTGCTGCATTTGACAGTGCCAGCACCCACCAATCCCAGCCACCAGGCAGTGATGACAGTTGAGACTTGATCCCCTACAGATACCTCACTTTCCAGCCCTGAGTCCCTGACTGGAGCTGCCATTGTGGTTCTTCCCCACCCCTCCCTACTGGGCATCAGCCACCATCTCTCTTTGCCCTCTGGGTCCTTGTCCAGCACTGCAGCAGCACAGAGGAGTGATCCCAGGGCAAGGATGTGTCTCCCCATTGTCAGCCTCCCCAGGACCATCACAGCCTTCACGAGGCAATGCTTACTTCCTTGCCCAGGTTTTCCTCAGCACCCGTCGGGGTGCATGGATCCTCAATCGTGTTGGAGATCAGGGCTACCCCTTAGACATAATCTTCACCACCCGGATGAAGGCATTCTTGAAGGAGCTGCTGAGCTCATCCATGGTGAGCAGCATCATGGAGAAGCAACTGAATGCCAGGTTTGACCACTCACACTACGGCCTGAAGCCAAAGCACAGGTACCAGCAAACACTCCCCCTGACCATGTGGGATCCTCTTGTCCTCTCTCCATGTCCTGCCACGCTCAGGCATCTCCACATTCCCTGTGCTTATGCTGGGATCAAGGCACCAGCCTCATAAACCTAGTTCTCAGCTCTGTTTTGCTCAGTCAATGCTCAAGAGAGTCACTATGCCTTCCATGGACCCTTGGTGGCATCAGTGCAGTGACAACTGCTGAGCATCCCTAAGGGACCAACCCTGCTGGCAATAAGCATTCCTGGCGCTGAGCATCCCTGGGGACAAACATCCCCAGAGCACAGAGTAGTGGCTGCAGCAGGACACAGAGCCAAGATGCTCCACTCCAGTGCCCTGATGGTTCCTTTTATGTTCCAGGGTTTTTGACCAGCACCCAACCGTCAATGACGACCTGCCCAACTGCATCCTTTGAGGCAGGGTGCAAGTGAAGCCGAATATCAAGGAGTTCACAGAGACATCTGCCATCTTTGAGGATGGCACCAGGGAAGAAATTGATGCTGTGGTCTTCACCACAGGATACAGCTTCTCCTTCCCCTTTCTTGAGAGCTATGTGAAGGTGGTGGAGAACCAGATCCCCCTCTACAAATTCATGTACCCCCCTGACCTGGAGAGGCCGACGCTGGCTTTCATTGGCCTCATCCAGCCTCTGGGGGCTATCATGCCCATCTCTGAGCTCCAGTGTCGCTGGGCTACCCGTGTCTTTAAGGGTAAGTGAGCCAAACCTGTTCTGTGGCTGCAACCTGAACCTGTGCTCCCAGACCCAGGGCAAATGGTGCCCAGCCATATTTGAGAGGCAGCAGCCAGCTGTGCCATCCTGGCTGTGAACAATAACATTTCCATCTTACAGCCATTGTGGTTAGCCAGGCTTCAGCCTGAGCAGCACAGGGACATCTGTATCTGAGCTCCATGAAATGCTCCTTCACATCTTGAGGAGCTTGGACATGCCTTAGGTGCCAGATCCCCTGCTGTGGTAATGATGGCAGGGACACAGCACCCAGGCAAGAGCAGCACCACAGTGGCCACTGTTGGCTCATCTTCCCTAGGGCTGAACAAGCTGCCTCCACAGCACGACATGGAAGCTGACATCAAGCAGAAAAAAGAAGCAATGGCAAAGCGGTAAGACCCTCCTTGGGAACAGGGTGGTGGTTAGTTTGGGCATGGCTGCTCGTTGGGCACTTTTCCTGTTTTCTGGCTGCATCCTGGCATATCTAACCACATCAACAAATGTCAACAATGTGCTTGGCAGCACTACCCCCACTAACCCAAACGATCCTTGCCAATGCTCATCCAATACCACCTTGCCAGCATGTGGGGCATCTGTCAGCTCTGCTGCTAGCACCAGCTTGCCCTCCCTGCCCACAGGTATGTGAAGAGCCAGCGGCACACCATCCAGGTGGATTATATCCCCTACATGGATGAGCTCGCCTGCCAGGTGGGGGTCAAGCCCAACCTGCTCACCCTCTTCCTCACCGACCCCAAGCTGGCACTGGAAGTGGCCTTTGGGCCCTGCACACCATATCAGTATCGCCTGCAGGGACCAGGCAAGTGGGCAGGCGCCAGGGAGGCCATCCTCACCCAGCAGCAGCGTGTCATCAAGCCCCTGCAGACACGGCCCGTGGAGGACCACCCCTCAACCTCCACCATGCCCCGCATTTTCAAACTGGCTGGGGCCATGGCCATCCTCGCCATCATTTTTGCTTACTTGTAGGTGCACTACAGGTGTGGGAAGGGGAGCTTTGAGATGTGCCAAGGGGCTGGCCTGCCACACCCTACCCCATGGCAGCCTGTGCACCACAGTGCTGGCAGGAGCCTTCCTCCTGCCCAGCAATGCCCTGCTGCAGCCACACTGCAAGTTTGGGATGCACATAGCCTCCCTGGCTGCTGAAATGCCTGCTCTGCACCTTCCCCCCACGGAGCCTCCAGAGGAGGAGACCTGTTCACACAGCAGGTAAATCCAGCCCCTTTCAGCACTTCTGACCCAGCAGGGACATGCTGGGCTTTTCTGTCACCTATAACCCAGCCATGTCATCCCTGGCACACTCATGCAAGAGCTAAGTGGCAAAGGCACAGCAGACTTTCTAACTGGATAAAAGCATGTGAAATGGAGCCAGGTGTCTGTCCCGTTACTGACACCACCACATCCCCCTGCATGCCAGGGGGGTGCACATGGATTTGAAGCCATGTCAGTGGCACAGCTTCAGCGGCATGGCAGCATGGGCTGTGTGCACACACACACATGCACACTGAGACACGTGTGTGCCACAGCAAGGCAGCCTTCCCCAGGGTGTGTGCCACTGGGCCAGGTCACAGTGGTCACAGCAGAGTGGCTCAGTGCTACCCTGTCACCTGCACACAGCCCACCTGTGTGGGTCATGGACCCAGAGCGGTGACAAGGGGTCCTGGCATGGCTTCTAGCCGCCAGTGAGCCGAGCACCTCCTCAATATTGCTTTTCACAGCATGACCAGATAAAATCTGGACCATGGCCACATCTTGGCCACCACACCCAGGAAGTCTCTCAGCAGCATCAGCATCATTAAGCACTTACAGAACCTAATGAGCCCCTTGGGGAGGGTGGATGTGGGCAGGAGGAGTAGCATGGAGGTAGGACAACCTGTAGATCACGTCTAGAATATCTTCTAACACCTCAGCTAAGCTCAGTCACTCACAGAAAGCACAGGGGTGACCATTCCCACATAAGCAGCACTGTGTGTCCCTTGTTGTGACCCACCAGACTGCACACCACTGAGGCCAGGGGTGGGAGCAGGGAAAGTGAGGCACAAGATGCCACCAGTGCATAGCTCCTGCCAACCCAGAGTTTCCTTTCCCCTGTGAGGTGCATGGGTGGTCACACCCATAGGAGGGTGCTGGGGACAGTGACATGTACTATCACCACTTGTGGCTTACTACTGAACCGTAAGCATGCCAAGGCGCCAAGCAGGGCCAAGCTGTGTCCCACTCCCACAGGAGCACCCCAGGAAGGACTGCCAGCATCTACTCCTCTGTCATCACCAGTGCCTCCAAGGAGATGATGTGCTTTGGTGAGATCCCTACCCACTAGGACTTCCCCAACTACAGAGAATCACAAAGTCATTTTGGTTAGAAGAGACCTGTAAGATCATCAAGTCCAACTTCACACTGCTAGATCAATCCTAAACCATGTCCCCAAGTGCCACATCTACATGTCTTTTAAATACCTTTAAGTATCTTTAAATAAAAGGGACAGTGACTCCACCATTTCTGTGGGCAGCCTGGGGAGGGCTTTCAGTGAAGAAATCTTTCCTAATGTGAAATCTAAACTTCCTCTGGCACAATTTGAAGCCATTCCTCTTGTCCTGTCACTTGTTTCTTGGGAGAAGTAGCCAGCATCCAACTTGCTACAACCTCCTTTCAGGTAGTTGTAGAGAGTGATAAGGTCTCCCCTGAGCCTCCTTTTCTCCAGGCTAAATAGCCCCAGTTGCCTCAAGCACTCCTCATAGAACTTCTTCTCCAGACCCTCTGCCAGGTTTGTTGCCCTTCTTTAGGTGTGTTCCAGCACCAAAACGTCTTTCTTGTAGTGGGCTGCCCAAAACTGAACACAGTATTCAAGCTGTGGCCTCACCAGCACCAAGTACAAGGGCATGACCACTTCCCTGGTCCTGATGGTCACACAATTTCTGATACAGGCCAGGATGCTCTTGGCCTTCTTGGCCACCTGAGCACACTGTTGGCTCATGTTCAGACAGCTGTTAACCAACATGTCCAGGTGCTTTTCCACTAGGCAGCTTTCCAGCCACTCTGTCCCAAGCCTGCGTAGGGTTGTTGTGACCCAAGTGCAGGACCCAGCACTCAGCTTTGTTGAACCTCCTGCCATTTGCCTCAGCCAATTGATCCAGCCTGTCCAGATTCCTCTGTAGAGCTTTTCTACCCTCAAGCAGATGCCCAACTCGCTGTCATCTGCAAACTGACTGAGGGTGGCCTCAATCCCTTCATCCAGATCACTGATAAAGACATTAAAGAGAACAGGCCCTTAAACTGCCCCCGGGGAACATATGGACAACTCCAAGATCACAGAGTACTTCCACATGTATGCCAGCACTGTGACCTGCTCTGCAAATCCACTTCAGGGTGACAGATGAAGTGGCCCAGGGTGGGAGGGAAGGTAGAAGCAGTGGGGCTGGGGGGTGCAGTGTGCCTAATGCCCACTCTCCCTATGGCCAAAACAGCGCATGTCACGTGTCCAAGCGCCCCAACTTTGCCACCATGGGCCAGTGGGATGTGGTGACCGAAAGCATGGGGAAGCAGAAGGCTTCTGTCTTTGACACTGTGAGTGTGGGCGCCAGGCACCACACCAAGGCACATCTCCTGCTCAGCACTTTCCCAGGCACTGCCCTGCAAGCTGCTTCCCTAGGCCCTGACACCCCTGGCACCACCCTTCTCTCCAGCTTAGCCTCCACTCTACACAGGCTGCTGCAAAAAATGCTTCTCCAAGCTAACACAAGAGCTGGGGTTGCATGATCATATTTCTGTCTCACCCATCTTGGTAGCCCTTGCCACATCAACACCATCTAACCTAGGTGTCCTGCTGGCAGATGTTACCACTGCCAGCTCATCTCTCCCACCAGAGACAGGCTCCCTGAGCTGCTGGCCATGCACCTGCTGGGCTCTCCATCTCCTTGGCACAGCTTGAAAGCTCAACACTGGTGGTGCCCTCTTCTCCTCTGGATGCCAGGCAAAGCCAGTTCCCCGAGCATCCTGTGGTTTTTTCCACACCACAGTATGACAAAACCTGCACCACGGCCACATCTTGGCCGCTGCACCCAGGAAGACCTGGGGCAGCTTTGGCATCATTTAAGCACTTACAGAAACCAATGAACCCCTTGGGAAGGTGGGCAAGTGTGGGCAGGAGGTGTGGCATAGAAGCAAGGAAACATCACATCTGGAAGAAACACATCTTGCAACGCCCCAGCTAAGCATGACCACTGCAAAAAGCATAGGCATGGCCATCCTCAAATAAGCAGCACCTCAAATGACCTGCCAGGCTCCACATACCCCTGAGCGTGTTTCACCCCCAGCAGAGGCTTCCCCAGCATCCCTGCCACCACCGCACCTCAGGACATGGCTAACCGGCGAGTGGCCGTCATTGGTGCCGGCGTCTCTGGCCTGTGTGCCCTGAAATGCTGCCTGGATGAGGGGCTGGTGCCCACCTGCTTCGAGATGAGCGGGGACATCGGGGGACTCTGGCGCTTCGAGGTAAGCCCCCTGCTGTGCCTGACTGCCCCGCAGCAGCAGCGCCGGCGGGAATGGGATTGGTAATCGGCACCACTTCCCTGCGGTGCCAGCCGAGACTCCAGGGGAAACCACAGGATAGCAAAAAATGTTGCGGCTGCAGGAGGTCCCTGTGGTGCTGACTGGTGTGCCGGCCACAAGGACTTACCCCTTCCAGCAGGGCAGGCCCTTTCCAAGGACCTTACCCCAGGGCTTGTTCCTCCAGCTCAGCCCTCTCTCCCTGTCCATCCCTTCCCCTGCTGTTTTGCTTTTGGACCCTTGCAAGCCCCTTCCTACTCATCCTGGTTCTATTCGACCCTGCTAGTCGTCCCAGTTCATTCTGCCCAGCCCTTTGCTGAAAGTCCTGCTTGTTTCTCTCCCTGCTCCTGTGTTGTCTGCCCATGCAGATATACCAAGTGCTGCCTTCTCTGTGCTTTGGCTCTCCCTGCCTTGGGGGAAGCCCCAGAGCCTATTTCTGACCCCACCTAATGAAGCTGCTGCCTTTTCCCCCAGGGAGTCACCAAGAAGACAAGCTGAACCACTATGCCCCAATACCTGAGCGCGAGTGTCTGGGGAGAAACAGTGCACCATAGGTTTGGGGGTAGCTCAGTTACAGACTGCTGGTCCTACCCACAGTGGGTCAGAAATGTGGTTGGTGGAGTAGAACCAGGGCAGCAGAGCACAACTGGCATGGAAGAGACTCAGTGAGTGGCACCAGCTGCTCAGCTGGAAGCGCCATAGCTGGTTCAGCAATGTGGCAACTAGGGCAATTGCAGCTGTAGGGACATATGGTCTTATTAGGGCCAGGACTACAACTGGGGAAACTTAGGCACAAGATTCCACAACCCACTGACACCACCACATGGTCCCAACATACTCAGAGCTTCCTCTTTCCCTCTGCTTTTGGGTGGGTGGTTGCACCACCACCAGGGTGCTGGGTAGAGGATGCTATGACCACCTGCATTCACAGGCAAGGGGAGGTGCCAGGCAGGGCAGGCAGGCAGCCCAGGGTTCCCTGGGCAGCACCAAGCCATGCCCCATTCCTCTAGGAACACTCTGAGGAAGGACATGCCAGCATCTACCACTCTTGTCATCATTAACACTTCCAAGGAGATGACGTGCTTCAGTGACTTCCCCATCCCTGAGGACTTCCCTAACTACATGCACAACTCCAAGATCATGGAGTACTTCCGCATCTAGCCCAGCACTTTGACCTGCTCCACCACATTCACTTCAGGGTGAGACGTGGGGGCTTGGGGAGGGCAAGCAGCAACAGGGCCAGTGGATGAAGGATGCCTGACTCTTTACTCTCCCTGTGCCCAGACCAGCGTGTGTTGTGTTTCCAAGTGCCCCGACTTTGCCACCAGGGGCCAGTGGGACGTGGTGACTGAGTGCGAGGGGAAGCAGGAGGAATCTGTCTTCGACACTGTGCTGGTGTGCACCGGGCACCACACCGAGGCACACCTCCCACTCAACACCTTCCCAGGCACTGCCCTGTGGGGCACTCGCCTGGTTCCTGTCACCCCTGGGACCACCCTTCTCTGTAGCTTGGCTCCCACCCTACTCCGGCTGATGCCTGAAATGCCTCCACGGTGGGATTACATGCTTCTATCTCACCCATCTTCGTGGCTGTTGTCACACCAACAATACCTGACTAAAGTGCCCTGCTGGCAGGTGTCACCACTGCCAGCTCACCTCACCAGAGACAAGCTCACCAAGCTGCGGGCCACATATTCTTTGGGCTCTCCAGCTCCCTTGGCTAGGCTTCAGAGAGGGTGATGCCCTTCTCTTCTGGGTGCCACACAAAAATATCTGGCGGACTTTTAGCTGTGGAGACACTATTTGGCTGAGAAACAAGCTGAAGCACACCCTCACCAGGGTTTGGCAGGACAGCACAGACCCTTGCTGCTCCTCCTCCCCTTATCCCTGGCTCTGGCAGGAAATGCAGGAGGATTTTCATATGGGAACATGGAGGTCTTCAATCCAAGCCCTGCTCCAATGCAGGCCAGCCCCAAAGCCAGAGCAGGATGTTCAGGACCTCAATGAGCATCTCCCAGGCTGGAGATGCCACCACCTCTTTTGGCACCATCTCAGGGTTTCATTGCTCCCACTAGTCACACGGGTCCCAGACTGTTCCCAAAACACACCACAAGGCTAAGCAGGATGGCCAGCTCCTGCCCCACATCCCTGTCTAGTGCAACTTCCCTCTCTCTTCCAGGACTAGAAAAGTTCAAGGACTTGTACCTGCACAGCTGGGACTACAAGAACCCACAGCCCTTTTCAGAGAAGCGGATGGTGGTGGTTGGCATCGGGAATTCGGGAGTTGACATCACCGTGGAGCTAAGCCACACAGCTAAGCAGGTGGGCAGAGAGCTGCCAGGGCTAGAGTGCCAATTATTCAGACCTCAGCAGGCATTGAGCAACCCCCTGCCATCCTTTGTGGGGTCCGCCTCCTCCAGCACCCCATTCCCTTCACAGTAGGAGTGTCTGTTGTGGTCCCCGTAGCTGTGCTGGCATCCCTGTCCAAGGAGCATGTCAGGGGCTCAGCGCAGTCCCAATGACGCTGCCAAGCCAGTACCTCTCCTTTCCTTCCTCCCAGGTCTTCCTTAGCACCAGGCGTGGGGCCTGGGTACTGCACCGAGTGGGAGATGATGGGTACCCTTACGATGTCATCTACATCAGCCGCTTCTACAAGCTCCTTCAAAGCTTGCTGCCTCTAAAAGCTCTTAGTGTTTATGTGGAGAGGAAGCTTAATGCCCGCTTCAACCACACGCTCTACGGCCTGAAGCCCCAGCACGGATGAATGCCCCAGCAGCACCCAAGATACTTGCCTCAGTGCTACCCATCCCAGAGACAGGCTCCA
Organism: Ramphastos sulfuratus; assembly: GCA_013399055.1. NCBI lineage: Eukaryota > Metazoa > Chordata > Aves > Piciformes > Ramphastidae > Ramphastos > Ramphastos sulfuratus. The sequence continues at coordinate 142,925 of WBNM01034930.1, read as the reverse complement.
CATGATGTCCATCTGTGCTTTCCAGGGTTTTTGACCAGCACCCAACCGTCAATGACGACCTGCCCAACTGCATCCTTTGAGGCAGGGTGCAAGTGAAGCCGAATATCAAGGAGTTCACAGAGACATCTGCCATCTTTGAGGATGGCACCAGGGAAGAAATTGATGCTGTGGTCTTCACCACAGGATACAGCTTCTCCTTCCCCTTTCTTGAGAGCTATGTGAAGGTGGTGGAGAACCAGATCCCCCTCTACAAATTCATGTACCCCCCTGACCTGGAGAGGCCGACGCTGGCTTTCATTGGCCTCATCCAGCCTCTGGGTCCCATCATGCCTGTCTCTGAGCTCCAGTGTCGCTGGGCTACCCGTGTCTTCAAAGGTAAGCAGGGCAGTTTGGCAGGATGCAGCTGGGCTCTCTTAGCCATGGCAAAGCTGGGTTGTTCAGCTGGTGGCATCACCTCACTCTCTGCCTCCCTCCATTTACCTGTTTATTCTCATTTTGTATCTTCATGGGGACAAAAATCAGCATTTAATTTTGCTACAAGCCTTACTCTCATCATCTCTTGTGAGGGCAATTAACAACTGCAAACAACTTTCTCCCTTTCATTTCCTGCAGTTACCTTCTTTGCACATGCTTCCCACTTTGGGAACATAGCACCACATCAGAAGTAAAGTCCCAAAGGCTTCCATGTGCAAGCAGAGGCCAGGCTGGGCTGCTGAGCCAGGCAGATCATTGCAGGAGCACAGCCCTCCCTCAAACTACAACCATCCTCCTCTTCCCCAGGGCTGTACAAGCTGCCACCACTTGCTGACATGCTGGCTGATATCACACAAACCAAGGAGATGATGGCCAAGTGGTAAGGACCCTGCACAGGCATTGCCTCTGCCACTGTTACCCCCATTCCCACACTGCCAACCCTTCCTGCCTTCCCTGTCCACAGGTATGTGAAGAGCCAGCGGCACACCATCCAGGTGGATTATATCCCCTACATGGATGAGCTCGCCTGCCAGGTGGGGGTCAAGCCCAACCTGCTCATCCTCTTCCTCACCTACCCCAAGCTGGCACTGGAGGTGGCCTTTGGGCCCTGCACGCCTTACCTGTACCACCTGAGTGGCCCAGGCAAGTGGGCAGGTGCAAAGGAGCCATCTTCACCCAGTGGCAGTGTGTCATCAAGCCCCTGCAATCCAGAGCTGAGCATCATCCTGCCTCCTCCAGATCCATACCCCACATCTTCAAGGTCTTCTTCAGCATTGGTTTGATTTTGGCCACTCTTGTCTATGTCTCACTCTCTCCTTTTAACCTAAAGCCAAGGAGACAGTAGAAGCACCTCACAATCTCCTTTCTTTCCTTTGGGCAAGAGTGTTTCTGTAGTACCTTCCTAGGTCTGCTACCTTGTCAGGACGCACAGAGGGAGTCAGTTCCTTGAAGATGCAGCCTGGTCAGTTCCACCTTCCTGCTGTGCCCTGGCCGCACGAGGTCTTGCCAGGGGCTGCTCTGAGGACAAGGGTGGCTCTCCCTAATCCTGGCCCTGCAGCTCCACAGGCTGTACCTGTGGGTTAGGCCAGTATGGAGGTGGCTAGCAAACCGGGAACTCAGTCGGCCAGGGTGCCTCGGGAAATGAGCAATAAAGCTAGTCACATGCAGCGGGGACCAGAGTCCACACTCCATGGGCTGTCTCTATCTCCGGCGTCTGTCCTGCTCACGCCGGGCCTGGCCAGCCCCCAGACAGCACGCTGCTCACATGCACCCCACAGCCAGCGTGCCCACCCCGCAGCCTAGCAGCCCAGCCGCACAGTCAGTCACCCCTTCCCCCTCCCCGCCACTCCCGGCCCCTAGCCCGAGCCCTGCCTCCAACCGACATGGCCGCCCGCCGGCTGCGGCGCAGATGAAGCCGCGATGCCCTCATTCACCATACCCGCGCGCCGGGCCGCCCGCCCTTAACCACAATGGGCGAATCTGCCCTCAAAAAACATGGCGGCTGCCCGGCAGCGGGGAAACGGGTCCGCGGCGGGGAGGGTGGGGGCGCGGCCATAGAGCGGCGCGCGGGGGCGGGCCAGAGCGCCCCGCAGAGGCTGGCGGCGGCGGCAGGGGGTGTCGCCATTTTGGACGGAGGCGGAGAGCGGGGCGGCGGCGGCGGCCAGGTGGGGCCGCGGGCCGGGCCGGGCCGGGCCGGGCCGGGCTGGGCTGGATTGGGCCGGGGGGTGACGGTGGGGTGTCACGGCTGGCCGGCCGGATGGCAGCTGGCCGGGCGTTGTTTGGCCGGGAGGTGACGGTGCGTGAGGCTTGGCTGGGCTCCCTAACGGGTGACACGGGCCGAGGTATGGGTGATCTGAACCCCTCGTTTGTGGCTGGCCCCAGCCGGCTCTCAACCCATTAGGAGGGTCCTGTCCCTTGTCGGTGCGGCCCACTTCTCCTCAGGGCAGTGGCAAACACCGCTTCGCCATGAGCTGGCAGGGAAGGGGACCGGGCGGCCGTGGGCCGAGCATGCCGTGACAGCCTTGCCACCGCGCTGCAGCGTGCCGGCTTGCTGCGAGTCCGGGGGAGGGAGGCTTTCCTCTCTCCGGTTCCACAGCTTAATCCCCGTCACCTCACGGGGTGAAGTCTGGTTCCCTTCTCCGAAAGAGGCAGGAGGGAGAGTCCGACTTCCCTGGGTAATTCCAGCTCCAGGAGGTGTCAGCCGAGCCGTGCAGAGACCCCATCTCTCCAAAATCAACCACCTCAGGCTGGCTGCCAGCATTTCTCAACGCTGGTCACTGGCTGAGTGAGAGAGGCAGCGAGCGGGACACATCGCAGGGGGAACGGATGTATTTCGCGTGTCGTTTTCTGAAGCAGAGTGGGGAGGTGGGGCTGGGTGAAAGGGAACGGGCATCGGGATCCCGCCGGCAGGCACACACCTTACTTCGGACTGCAGCTGGCAGCGGATGCACGGAGACACTGCANGTGCCCTGGCCGCACGAGGTCTTGCCAGGGGCTGCTCTGAGGACAAGGGTGGCTCTCCCTAATCCTGGCCCTGCAGCTCCACAGGCTGTACCTGTGGGTTAGGCCAGTATGGAGGTGGCTAGCAAACCGGGAACTCAGTCGGCCAGGGTGCCTCGGGAAATGAGCAATAAAGCTAGTCACATGCAGCGGGGACCAGAGTCCACACTCCATGGGCTGTCTCTATCTCCGGCGTCTGTCCTGCTCACGCCGGGCCTGGCCAGCCCCCAGACAGCACGCTGCTCACATGCACCCCACAGCCAGCGTGCCCACCCCGCAGCCTAGCAGCCCAGCCGCACAGTCAGTCACCCCTTCCCCCTCCCCGCCACTCCCGGCCCCTAGCCCGAGCCCTGCCTCCAACCGACATGGCCGCCCGCCGGCTGCGGCGCAGATGAAGCCGCGATGCCCTCATTCACCATACCCGCGCGCCGGGCCGCCCGCCCTTAACCACAATGGGCGAATCTGCCCTCAAAAAACATGGCGGCTGCCCGGCAGCGGGGAAACGGGTCCGCGGCGGGGAGGGTGGGGGCGCGGCCATAGAGCGGCGCGCGGGGGCGGGCCAGAGCGCCCCGCAGAGGCTGGCGGCGGCGGCAGGGGGTNTCTCCAAAATCAACCACCTCAGGCTGGCTGCCAGCATTTCTCAACGCTGGTCACTGGCTGAGTGAGAGAGGCAGCGAGCGGGACACATCGCAGGGGGAACGGATGTATTTCGCGTGTCGTTTTCTGAAGCAGAGTGGGGAGGTGGGGCTGGGTGAAAGGGAACGGGCATCGGGATCCCGCCGGCAGGCACACACCTTACTTCGGACTGCAGCTGGCAGCGGATGCACGGAGACACTGCAGAGGTTTCACTTGGGCTTTGGTTTGGGCAGCGTTTCCACCAGTGACTCGGACAGACTTGTGTCACACCATCGGAGTGTGCCGTGCTACAAGGGCTTGTCTGAACGCGGCAGGGTTTGAGGTGGAAGTTAATTCAGTAAAGCGGAGTACCACAGGTTGTGCTCAAGGAGTTCCCAGGCCCAGCGCAGCAGGGCACCTGCATGTCCCATGCAGGAGGTGGGGTGGTCTTGTCTGCGTGGGGTTTCAGATATCATGTGCCAGAAAGGAAACCTCAAAAGGTATTTTGAGAGTGAGACTTGTGAGGGACAGCCAAAAGACTGGATTCCTTTTAGAGAAGAGAAAGGAAAACTTTCACATCTATTAACACGTCTGTATCTCTCAGGTTTGTCTTGGTACAAGGGCACGTTCAGCTTTTCCTCTCTGTAAATGAGTAAGGAAGCTTTAGTGGACATATTGGGGAAGAATCTTCTCCGCAGCACATCCAGTGGCACAGTGGTGAGGTTATTGAGGAGCTTGCTGAGACTTCTTCAGGGAAGAGGGGGAAGGTGTCAGAGCAAGCTGACCCGAGCAAGCTCATCTGACTTGGATCTTCATGGCTACTTGATGCTCACTGAGAAGGGATGGGAGTAAGGGTTAGCTGCTCTCTTGAGCTGCCTTTCAGCCCTCAGGATTTAAGAAATACTTTAGTAATTGCTCCACAATGTCCTAAAGCCTGGATTTGGCTGGCAGCCTTGCCTGGCACCCTTCATATAACTTGATCTTCTAAACAAATCCCCAAATGTCACAACTAAGCGCATGAGGCAAGGCTGGCTGCCCTCTTGCCTTGCCCTGCAGAGCCCATGATTAGCATGGTAAGCTGCAAAATAAGCCTGGGAATGGGGCAAGAACCCTGATCCATTTTGTCTGCTGGAAACAGGGTAAGTCCTAAAGAGCCCCATGTAGCTTACATTGCCTTTGTTTTTTGTCCTGAGGGATGTGTAGTTGTTTGTAGCTTGGTGTTGTATGGCCAGCTCTTCTGTTTTGCATTCTCTGAGCTGAGTGAGATTGGGGATGATGGCCCATCTCCAGCTCAGAGTGGCACTGAGTCATGTGTCTCTGGATGTCCAAGCAGACACCAGAGTGTTTGGGGTGGTGCCACTGGTTAGGGTCAGAACAAGCAGACCTCCTTCCTGTGCTGTGCTGCAGCTGACATGGTGGCATGCCTGGTGAATCATAACTGAGTGTCACTGAGAGCTGAGATTTTTGCAGATGCTACAGCATTAGCCCCACATGTTGGCTAAGCTCCAGCTTGGACGATTCCACTCAGACAAGTTAAATGTTCCTTGTCACCTTTGACAGGCGCAGGGCTGTGCTATTCTGCCTGTGAGCACTTGTAGACTTGTTGGGAGCCGCTTAACAGTTGCTACTTTCACTCTCCAGCTGTTTTCTTGCTGGATGTAGGGCGTTTGTCTGTGGAGCCTGACTGTAAAAGAGGCTCTGTTATCACCAAGCAATTTATTTGCCAATAAAGGTTGGCTTTATTTTTATCATCAGGGCCTCCTCTATGCTGGCTGCCAAGGGCTTTTGAGGAATGCAATGTAAGTCCTATCAGTTTTGGAGTCTAACAATTACCAGCTTGACTAGAGTGGTGGTTCATAAGGATATGACTATAATTAGATCAGACTGTCTTGTTTGTTGATTTCCCATTCAGCTCCCAACCTGGCAGTGGCCATGGACTTTGGGCCTTTTTTGGGATTGCTGTCAGTTTGCCCTGGCAAAGATCATTGGGAAATGGCGCCTTTGCTCCTCTCCTTGTTGCCAGAGCCCATGGGCACAGGCACATTGCCATCCTCTCTCTCTCTTACAAGGGCTGCTGAGCTGTCATGGGAAACACCACTAGCGAGCGAGTGTCTGGGGAGCGCCATGGCTCCAAGTCCCACCGCTCGGATGGCTCCGGTACCTCCCACTCTGCCAAGGAGCACCCACACAAGATCATGGTGGGCAGCACTGATGACCCCAGTGTTTTCAGCTCACATGACTCCAAGGTAAGGGCTGGCCTCTGTCTTCCCTGTCCTGCCCTCTGGGGCCCTGGCTGGGGCTTCAGTTTGCTGGTTGTGTGAGGCTATGCTCCCAAGCATGCGAAGGGTCTGTGGAGGGCTGGTAAGCTGTAGGAGCTCATGTCTGGGACGTGCAGGTGAGCTGGTAGAGGCTAGGGAATGTAATCCCATTTGTGTCTCAGTCAAGCTCTGGTTTTGTTTGCTCAGATTCCTGGGGACAAGGAATTTGTGTCATGGCAGCCTGATGTGGACGAGTCAGTGAAACCATCCCAACAGGCTCGTCCCACTGTCATTCGCTGGGCTGATGGAGGCAAAGAGGTCTTCATCTCTGGCTCTTTCAACAACTGGAGCACCAAGATTCCGCTCATCAAAAGGTAGCTCTCAAGTCACTCTTACTCTCTTCTGCCACTTTCTCTGGGAGTGTTTTCCCTTCTCTGTGCTAGCTGTTCCCTTTGCTCAGCTGGCTTTTCTCACTTCAGCCAGTCTGAGCACAGATCTTCAGGATCTGAGCACAGATAGAGCATCAGCTGCTTCCCTGGGTGGTTGTGCAGTGGGAGATTATAAAACAGAGGGACCATTTTGCTTGCCCAGCTGGTAATCCTGTCAGCAGAGCCCTGCCCAGGTGTGCAGCAGTCCTCTGGAAGCTGTCAGCTCTTGCCTTCACTATGGTCTTACCCCATGCCTAGTTGTGTTGTTGCCAGCAGGGGTTATGTCTTTCTTCCTCATAGGTCTTTTTGTCCTAATGATGGTCTTGCATTTCTGCAATACATCTGTAATTTCTGTGGAAACACTGTGTAGGACTCTGGGCCTAATCCCAGCAAAGCACCTGGGAATGGGCTTATCGCAATTCCAGGCTTCACAGTGCCAGCACAGGGTTAGATGCTCTGCCCACGCATCCTCGCCATTGTGTCTGTCACATCAACTTTCCCTGTGTCTGCAGGCCTGGACTGGCTCCTGTGCTCCTTGCTGCTGGGGTCTGAGCTGCTCTGATGCTCTGAATGTTAATGCTTCTTGTGTCTGTGCTTCAGATCACCGTCGAGGCAGAAGCCTAACCCTGCATGAAGGCATTGGGGCAGAGGGGCTGGGCAGTGTGTGAAAAAGTGCTGTTTTCTGGGGCCCCATGGAAGAGCAGCATCCAGAGCATCAGCAGGAGAATGCTGCCTCATGTCTCTTCTCTCTGCACAGCCACAACGACTTCGTCGCAATCCTAGACCTCCCAGAAGGAGAACACCAGTACAAATTCTTTGTGGATGGCCAGTGGGTCCATGACCCATCTGAGGTAATGTGCAAAGCTTTATCCCTGCAGATCTCATCTTCTTCAGGGGACTAGACATGATGTAACTGCAGCAGAGGGCTAATGGGAAGAGCAGAGGGTATCTTCCAAAACAAAAGGAGCGTCTCCGTGCCATAAGTACTTTCACAGACTGGTTCCTCTGGCCTTAGCCATGCTGTATGGGAGAGTTTCGGGGTGGTAGTGAGGGGCAGGGAAACATCACAAGGCTTTTAAATCCCAATTAGAATTAGCTACCTGGGAAGATGGACCATAGGGTCAGCAGGTTCTCCTTCAAAATTAATCACAGGGTAGCATCATGGGAAAGAGAGAACACCTAGCCATTGGCATGTATCAAGATGGAGAATGAAAACAGAAGATGATGTAGGAACCTAGGAATATAAGGAAATCCTCCCTGGGTAAACAGCAGAGATCTGCAAGCGTAGAGCAGAGCTAGACACCAGCCACCTGTGCTCTGAGGTAATGGCATCTTGGGCTGGGAGGAGCTAGGAATCATTGAGTGTGCTTCAGTTGGAGGTGAACATAGGAAGAGTCTTACCTCAGTTCTCTCCAGCCTGTGGTCACCAGCCAGATGGGCACAATTAACAACCTGATTCATGTCAAGAAGTCTGACTTTGAGGTGTTCGACGCTTTGAAGGTGGATTCTCTGGAGAGCTCAGAAACCTCAGGTCGGGGTGAGTTTTGGTAGCATTACAGCTTTGCATGTGCTATTTTCCACCTCCTCTGCTCTGACACTCTGCTCTGAGGTGTGAGCAGACCTCCTGAGTAGAGATGTGGGCCTGCACCCAGAAACAATAGTGTTTGGCAGCATTACCTCAGCAGCCCACAGCTGAGACCTTGTCTCTTGGAGGGGCTGTGCTGGTGTAACTTCTTCTGTGCTAGCACTGTCCCAGAGCAGGGTTCCTGTGCACGGCTGAGGTGGTCATTTCAGACTGGTGAACATCAGCCCTTTCTATCTGCTCAACTGTGAGTAAGTCATCTGATCTGGGGTACAAGCTAGGCAAGAGCGGGATCCAGGTTATTTTCAGCAGCTACTCTTAATTTCCATGCCAAGGTAATATGTACTAGTCCTAGCTCATCAGAAACATCCCTCTCCACTTGTGTTACAGCAGCAGGTTAGATTACCTCGCAGGCGCCGGCAGTGCTGGCTTGGTGCGTAATGCTAGCAGGTAGCTCAGTCGTGTTGCAGTCCAGGGCACCCAGAGCACAGCCTGCTATCCCTGGTACAAACCTCATCTCAGAGCTTAGCTCCATGTTCTTGGCCAGGCTTGGCAGCAGATACTTTGTTGGAAGGAAACCAGCAAGATGCAGCAGGTCCAGGGAGGTGGAGCTCATGTGGGTGCTGGTTGTTCCAAAATGCTCAGGTCAGATGTTGCCAGGACATAAGGCCAGTCCAGCTTCCAGCAACCACAAGCTACCATAGTCTCTCACACAGTTTCAGCAGCTGCTCAGTCTAGACTTCCCCGTTGCCCTTTCTAGGACCTCCTTGTCAGACAGTCCTACAGCACCCAAGAGTGTGCATTTATGCTGCTTGCTGTGCCCCTGCTGCAAAGAGTAGCACTCTGGGGCAGGCTGGCTGCTTGCTGCAGGGAGAGGGACCCTGCTGTGCTGACAGCCATGTATAGAGGCCTTGGGGTGGATGCCACAGGGTGTTTGTGCAATATTAGTGCATGTACCAGCTTGCAGCCCTGCTTGGAAATGCCCAGGGCTTGCCTGGCTCCCTGTTCTGATAGGAAAAGGCTGAGCTGCTGCTGCAGGATACATGACCATGGCTTATGGATGATGTTTGTGCCTGAAAGACCCTGCTGGGTTCTTCTAGCTTTTTAGGAGCTGCTCTGTGCTCACTAGTCCTGCTTTTGCCATTTCACATCTTGTCTTTCTCTTCTCTAGACTTATCAAGCTCACCACCTGGACCTTACGGGCAAGAGATGTATGTATATCGGCCTGAAGAACGCTTCAAGTCCCCACCCATCCTCCCACCTCACCTCCTCCAGGTCATCCTGAACAAGGACACCAATATCTCGGTGGGTAACAGCATGCGACCCACAACTATAGTGCTAGACTGGTTGGAAGGGGAGTCCTGGTTTCAGGCACCTCCCCTTGGCTGGGGCTTGGCCCTTGGCATTTCCTGGGAAAAGCATGGCTTTGCCCATTAACCACACTGGCTTGGCCCCTTGCTCTGCCTGATGCTCAGCTGAGCTCTGTTCCTGTTCAGAACAGCCAGAGACCCCAGCAGCTCAGATTGCCTGAGATGGCAGCTCCTTGTGATGTCTGGGGCTGGAGGGGTCAGGGCTTTGCTGTTCCCCTGTGACATTTCCTTTTTTCCTAGTGTGACCCGGCCCTGCTGCCTGAACCCAACCATGTCATGCTCAATCACCTCTATGCACTCTCTATCAAGGTAAGGGCAGGTCCCACCAAGCTGCTGGGCGAGGGAAGGGGAACTGCTGAGCGAGGGAAGGGGAGCTGCTGTGGCTTCCAGGAGCTCACAGCACCTGCAAGTAGCAGAACCTTGACAGCTGGTGGGTGCAGGGAGCAGTGGACCCACACAGGGGAAGCCTGGCTGCCTAGTGAAGCATGGCACAGGCAGGGGTGGAGGTTGTATTTTCCTTAAAGTTCCCTTCAGCTGCCTCCCTGCAGCGTGATGGAGCTCAGTAGCCCTGGGCTCTCCTGCCGTGTGCCAGACCCTCCCCTTGTTCTGCCCTGGCTACCTGTTATGAGTATTCGATGTGTCTCGCTGGCTTTGAGACTTAGGACAGCAGGGGCTGGGGCTACAGTGGCTGCTTCCTGGTCGCTGCCTCAGGGTGCCCCACTACCAGGCTGGCACAGTCAGGCTGCACTGAGCTGTCCCTCCTGCTTGCTGCTGATGCTATGCCTCTGGCAGGACGGCGTGATGGTGCTGAGTGCCACGCACCGCTACAAGAAGAAGTACGTCACCACGTTGCTGTACAAGCCCATCTGAGCCAAGGCCTCGCCCACCCCCACGCAGGACACCAAATGCCGCTTTGTCTGCACACGCTGGGCCATGGGACTGTGTGACAACTGGCTGCTGGCTCCAGCCTGGAACCCGGCAGGGACACAGGCCTCCACCGTGAGCCCAGGGATGCTGGGGCCTGTGATGCTGTCCCACGCTACCTGTGTGGTTCAATTTAACCCTAGGTTTCTGCCCACCTACAGCTCCCCTTGGCTTCTGTGAGCCTCTGGGGCCACTCTGCTGCTCACCAGAATAGCCTTTCCTCACACCCAACATGGAAAGGGCTTCACCCTACCCATCTTCTCCAGCCTGCAAGGGCCCTGAGATGGGACTGGCACTGCCATCAGCTCAAGCCTCCAGGAACATCTTCTACCTGCTGAACACTGCTGTGCTGTCCTGGTGATGAGCCTCCAAGGCCACAATGATCCCTAGGGCCTCTGGGATGTGCCAGCTTGCCACCTGACCCTGTGCTGCAGCCCTGGATTGCCCTCTTCCTTGTGCTCCCCAGCTTTGAGGAGGACTCTTAGCTCTGGCTGCAACTCCTGCCTCTGCCATGTTCAGCATGAAGCCAGTGAGAGCAAGGTACAGCTGGAGACCGCCACATTTACCTGCTGCTGGGACAGAACCATCAAGGACTGAGTGCCCTGTCCCCATCCTTGAGTGCTTCTGCAGGCCACAACTGACTTCATCCCAGCCAGAGGGACACCTGCACATGCCCATGCTGGAGGGAGCCTGGGGAGAGTGAAGCCAGACAGGGACTGCAGGAGCCCGGCTATCCTGCTGCTGCCAGAGCAGTGCTACGTGACAGGGTTTTCTCTATTTATTACAGTATTTATTGTTCTTGGTGCTGCTGGCATGGTGTTGGCAGGAGACTCCAGAGCAGCAGGTGGAGGCAAGGGAGCTGCCCTTGGGGTGCTAGGGTGAGGCTCAGAGCTGCCCCTTTGGGGCCAGCTTGTGCAGTGCCTGTGGGCCCCGGCACCGCAGGTAGCTTGGGGAGGGGGAGCATGGCTGCAGAGATGAGCATGCCAGGAACACCACAACCCAAAGGAAGCCTTTATTGGGGACTCTCCAGCCACAGAACAGAACATGGCATTTCTTACATCTTCTTCCCAAGCTGAGGCCCCCCGACATGCCCGGGGAGCCCCCAAAACACAGCTCTGATACCTCTGTCTATATACATATACATACATCCATAAGCAGGAACAGGCGTGCAGCAGAATTCCAAATGGGACCAAGTACTGGCACAAGCAGTGGCCAGCACAGAAGGCTGTGAGGCCCCACTCTAAGCACCGTGGGCAGAAGAGAGGCAAGCGCTAAAGCACAGGGCAGGCAAAGCCCAAGCCAGCAGCTGCTGCTGCGGGATAAAACAAAGGCAGGTGGAGGGCATCTGACCACCACAGCAGCCCAAAGCTACTAAATGTGTGGCACTGGGCACCACAGGCACCTATCCACCCTAGCCCTTGACAGCAGCTGCGATAAAGTCCACTCCAGCCCTCTGGCGTGGCTTTGTAGCCAGCAAGCTGTTCCGTGGCAGAGGAGTTTCGCACACTGCCTTGCCTGAGGCTCACGCGACGGGCAGGACCTGCTGGGCCTTCACCTGGCAAGAAGGCATGTGTGGTAATAAGGGGGAGCAGCACCAGGGCAGGCCTTTGCCAGGGGGCTGCTGTGCCCTTGGGACACAGGCTGGGGACAGCCAAGGAAAATGGGTCCCTGTGTGTTTCCAAAGACATGCTATGGTCAGCTGACCCCTCAACACCCCTGCTGGCAGAGCACTGAGTGTCAGCCGTCTGTGGGCTCACCACAGCCCATATCCTGCATTGCCTGCCAGAGCAAACTCACCTCCAGGTTTGTTCTGGCCTTGCGCAGCACATTGTGTGTCCTGGTCACTGCAAGGGAAATCACGTCAGTAAGATTTCTGTGCTGTGGAGTCACCCCAGGCACATGGCTACCAGGCCAGCTTGGCCATGCCACAGCAAGGTGCCAGCTGGGCCACATACGCTGACTGATGATGAACCGCTCCATGCTGTCCTTGAGCTGGGCTGTGCTGTGCAGCTGCTTGGTTGTGCTCTGCAGAGCATCCTCCCTCTCAGACAGCTGGGCCCTCAGTGCCGCGATCTCGCCCCGCAGCTCCTTCTCCTGGGGACAGACAAGTGTAATGAGCTGTGAACATCCAGCCCCACTGCCCCTCCAGCCTGTGGCCTGGTGCTTACCTTGCCCTGGTGCTGGGCAGGACTGGTGGGCAGTATGGTGCTCCAGAAGGCAGTGAGGAGAGACGTGCACTCCTCCAGAACGTGATGCAGAGTGCTGACGCTGCCCCAGAGGTGCCCTGTGGCCACCCACCCCAGGGCCTGTGGGAGAAAGACGCGGGAGCAGGTGCTGCCGGGGCACCTGCATCCCACTGCACCTGGGGACTTGCGGTGCCCTGCCCAACATGGCAGGGCAGTGCCAGAAACAGTCCCCAGGCTAGAAGCTACCTGCTCCTTGCCATCCCTGCAAGCCTGGAGGCTGATACCGGGCTCAGAAGCCTCTTTAGGCACAGTCCACAGAGAGCCTGGCCCCCAGCTGCTACCAGCCCTGTCCTGCCCACACTTTACCTCCTTTCCCGGAAGCTGGCAGTTAGGCAGCCCATGTGCTGGGCGCATGAGGCAGGTGAGCTCGTGGGCCAGTTCCTTCCCTTCCAGGATGTGATGCTCCAGGGCCCGGTAGGTGTCTAGGCAGCAGACAGCGTGAGCCCCTGTCAGCCCCTCACTCTTCCTCACTAGTGGGTCTGTCCCACGTGGTTCTGTGGAACAAGGAGGGTTGGGTGAGGACTACTGCTTGATCCCTCTATGGCCTTCCTTGTCCTATCCCAGAGATGACCATCCCTTAGATGCCCATCCTTGCTCAGCAAGGATGCTGCCATGCCATGAGTTTGTCAGGTCTCAGGAACCCCTGGAGCATGTGTGTGGGCAGCTTCCAGTACCCACCATCCATCTGCTGGGCCACTGACGTGTCAGAAGGCAGTGGGGAGAAGAGGGAAGCTTCTGAGCTTGTGCCAACATCCCGCACTGGGGGAGATGGGAAGCAGCCTGCAAGGAGAAGCATCTGAGTCCTGCTGTCAGCCCCGGCTCTGTGCCTGGGGCTGCTGGGGGCCTGCCTGTCTGCAGGCAAGGCCACCATGTTTCCCCTTGCTGCCCCGACAGGAGAGGTGTGGCACCACTCAAGGGTTGCAGAAGTGATGGTCTGGGCACAAGTGCTGTACCTGCACGGGTCTCAGCAGATGGGCCAGGGAGACTCTCATAGACGTGCAGCTCAGCGCGCAATGTCTGCAGGAGCAGGCTGTGCTCTTCGCATTGCTGCTGCAGGAGTGCCACCGTGTGCTGCAGCCTGCAAAGGGGGGACACACGTGGGTCTTGTGCCGGTCATGCCATGCTAGCCCCAAAGCCATAATGTCCCAAATCTCACCTGTTGTTGTCCTCCTGCAGAGAGCGCCGCTCGTCCCGGAGCTGTCGGACACTCTCTTGGTGCTCGGCAAGCTTCTCCACCAGCCTCCGCTGCTCCCCACGCCGCTGGCCTAGCTCTGCTTCCGCCTCCCGTGCCCGGGAGCAGGCAGCCAAGAGAGCCTCCTGCACCCGTGTCAGCTCTGGGGACAGAGAGCACAGTGGTGTCACCGCCACCCCACTGAGCGTTCTCTGGGATGCAGACCTGGGATCGCCCGGCCCTACCTTGGGAGAGGTGGTCACGCTGGAGCCGCAAGGTCCGGTTGTCCTCACGCAGAGCCTGGTTCTCCCCACTCAGCTGCAGCGCCGGCTCCGGTGTCTGGCCATAGACATCACCGGGCAATCCTGCACAGGAGGACCGATGCTGACTCTGTCACCCTCACTGTCACGCACAGGGTGAGCACCCTCCCCGTGCAACAGGCTCTGCAAAGCCATGACCCCCACCAGCCCTGGCCCCAGAGCAGCACCGTACCGCTGGCCTTACTGGCCAAGGCCAGGCGGCGTTCGAGCTGCTCCCGGAGCCGGTCGTTGGTGCAGATGGACTCCTCGAGGCGCTGGCGCAGACTGCGGATCTCCACTAAGTGCTCCTCCAGCAGGTCTGCCCCTGCCACAGACGAAGGGACTCTTCGGTGCAGGAATGGCTTTACCATTTGCCACATTCCGTCCCCGCTACCCTGCCCCATACCAGAGCCATGTCCTGCAGCCCTTCTGGTGCCGGGGTTCCTCCTTGTTTCCCCACTCCCAGACAGGATTCCCCTGTGCTTTGCAACATGGACCTTACCTGATAGCTTATGGCTGGAGGTGTACCCTGATGGCAGAGCCCCATAAAGGAGATGCCTGGGAGGGGGTACATCCCAAAGGGTGTGAGTCTTAGTGGCCCCAGGGATCTCAGCCAGGCTCTGCAGCGCACCATGTCGGCAGGGCAGTGCTGGGGCTTTGCTGCTGTCTCTGAAGGGGCCCAGTGGGACTGTGGGCTTTGCTGGTGCCACAGGTAATGTCACACCTGCATGCAGAGGGCAAAGAAATGAGAGGTGGAGGACAATAAGCAGGAAAGCAGAACGAGGGTAGCACACTTCCACCACATGCTTTTCACCCCTTTCTCATTCTTCCCAAAAGTGCAGCCCAATAGCCACCTGTGGTGATAGCCCATCACTAACTTCCTGCCCCAGTCAAACTCATACCTCCCGACAAGCAAGGAATCTCCTAGACTGTAAGGAAGGTCTCAGCCCAGCTCCTAAACAACAGCTAAGCAAACCAGCCCTTTCCCAGAGGCCCTAGGATGTGCAAGTGCCCACATCAAGGGCCAGTGCTACTTCATTCTGTGCCGATTCCACGCCCAGGCCCTCTCTAGATCAGAGCCACAAAACCTCATTGTCACCCAGCCAGAATGATTGAATCCAATCCCAAAGCAGCAGTTCCAGGAAGCAGAATAGCCAGAGCAGGACAGGAGGATAGAGTATGTGGGGCCATGCAGCATGGCACAGCATGGCATGCAGGGCAGGCAGGACCAACCCCATGCCAGAGGCACATGCTCACTTTCTCCCAGCTGCCTCTGGAGCACCTGCAGCTCCTGCTGTGCCTCGGCCAGGGAACAGACGGGGGGGGCACAGCACCCCAGAAGTGGGGGTGCTGCAGAAGTGGGGGACCCAGCAGGCAGAAAGAGAGGCAGCCCAGGGGCCAGTGCAGGCAGAGAGGCACTAGTAGGTTTGGAAAAGGAGTCAAAGGGAATGCCTAGAGATAGGAGAGAGGGAGAGAGATGTCAGAGTGGCTCTGGCTCAACCTGGGAAGGATCTCTCTTCCCCAGGGGCACTGTGAGCCCTGGCACATCTCAAGCAACTGAGTGACCTTATCTGGATGCACTCTGGGTTGAGCTAGACCACAGAATGCTGGTCAAGTCCCAGCTTTGAAAAGCTGTGATACCACAGCAGGGCTCCCTGACATGCTCCCCTAGAGCTGCAAGTGCTGTGTGCTCACCCTCCCAGGCTGACATTGAGACACAGTATCACACAGGCAGCCCCTGCCCAGGCCTGGTGGGCATCTACTGCTGCAGGGACGCACATGCTACAGAGGGGCTGTATGTTCCCAGTCCATGGTCATGGCCTGCAGGCACCCCGTGGTACCTGTCAGTTGGGTGGGCTCTTCACGGCACTGACTGCACTCACTGGCTGCATCCCCATCAGAGCAAGGCTCCAGCCCCTCAGACACAAAGGAGGAGCTGGTGGCAGAGCGAGAGGACTCGGAGGGTGGGAGGCTGCTGTTTGGAGACTCACAGCGCTCCTGCAGCTTCGCCTCCAGGCTCTCAATCACCTTCTCCTTCTCCTGGAGTTCTTGGCTAAGCCTGTAAAGATGACCCATGACCAAGATTGGCAGGCCAGTGTAACCTCTATCCCACGGCCCTCTCCCACTGTAGTGTGCACACTCCAGCATGACACCCCACACACTGCATCCCACCTGGATGGAGCCATAGTTTGTACAACCCAAGCCTTGGGGTTTTCCTTCCACAGAGTGAAGGCAGCCCCAGGCTGTCTGCCTGGAGCACAGACCCCAAGGGCTCCCCAGACCCCTACCCAAAGGGTAGAATTAGCCCATGGGGTTCCCCAAGCTCTCCCTGGGAAGAAATACCTCAGTGCCAGGAGTTCATGGCTGGTTTTATCCTCCCCATCCTGTCGATCTGAGAAACCAAGCCAGAGAGGAGCCAGTCACCATCTCCATGCCCCAGGCTAACCATCCCCAAACAGAGCCACAGCAGGACAGGACAACTCAGCTCAAAGCAGGCAGCCCATGTAGCACAGTATCTCTGAATAGCCCCAACTCTTCCTAGCCCACTGTGCCCCATAATGCCCAGCCCTTCCCCACAAAGGTACTTACTTGTGCCCAGCTTGTCAGTGAGCCTCTCAGCCAGCTGCCTGCCCTGAGCCAGCTGCTCCCGGAAGCCCTGTCCCAGATAGTAGTCAATGTCAGTACCACGGAGAAGGTCCTCAAAGGACCGCAGGGCATCGCGCAGGTGCTGGACCAGGCTACGGCTCACTCCACGACCCTCCCGCAGGGTCTGCCGCAGATGGGAGAGCTCCCGAGCCTGTGCTTGGATCAGTGAGTCGTATTTCCTAGGAGAGATATGCAAGTGGTGAGTCCACAGGGCTGCAAGACCCCCAGAGGACAGAACAAGGACAGGTTGCCCTGAGGGGAGCCTGTGGACTGTCCTCTGCTGCTGCTCTGTTTCAGCACAAGCGCCCCAGGAGCCTGGCTATAAGAAAACCATAGAACAAGAAAAGCTTATAAGAAGAAACCACCACCCCGGCAACTCCCACAGCCCCATCTGGTCCCCATGGCCATACCCTGGCCAAGTGGCAGATTGCAGCTCTTTCGGCAAAACACCTCCAAGCTTTGTTGCGGGCAGCTGTGCCTCAAGGAGGGCAACACGATGCACCAGGTGCTGCAGGTCACGATGGGCCCGCAGAGCGGGCGGGCAGAGGGTGCTGTGGCCATCTGACTGCCAGCCTTCATCCTCGTCGGTGAGGCTGTGGGCTGAGGAGGCCAAGGCCGTGGTGCCTGGTGGGGGCCGCTCGGCACCCGAGGTGTAGCCACTGGTGACAGAGATGGAGCGGGCACGGCACTGCAGGCTCTGGATCACCTTGTTGGCATTGAGAAGCTGCATCCTGAGGTCCTGGATGTGCTGCTGCAGGGCCCCTACCTCCGCTGAGGCCATGGCTTTCCAGGCAACCTTGCCTACCCTGGACAACCTTGGCTGGCCTGGGGACCCCAGCTCCTCACCCAGACTGGGCTCGATGAATACATCTAGTTCTTCACACTCTGCAGAGTGAATGGGGCACAGTGTTACTTCTCCGTGCCAGGTGGACAAGGCACAGGGATCCCCAGAACTCTGACTCTATTTACCAGGGCTGGTGGTCTCATCTCGGTCAGCCTCGGTCTCACTTCGCCCGCACGTCTCATAGCCCAGGTCCTGGAAATCCACCTGCACTTGCTTGCTCAGCTGCTGGGCATGGGGTTCACCTGCTGGGCAGCCCCAACATCTCAGAGTCCTGCTTTGGGCAGGATCCACCATCCCTGCCCCACATACAGCACAGTGCATGGGGCACGCAGGGCTTGGCACAGACACCCTCTGCATCCTGCCTGGGGTCTTAACTCACGGAGGAGGATGTGGCACTTCTCCAGCTGCTCAGCTTGTGCCCGCACCATGGCCTCTGAGGCAGCAAGCTTGTCCTGCAGCTCCTGGCACTGCCTTTGGCCCTGTGCCACCTGAGACCGTAGCTCTGCACCCAGTCCTGACCAGCCCCCACCAGGGACCATGCCCTCTGCCTGCCAGAGGGGAAACAGGATATGAGCTCCCCATTTCCACTCCCATCCCAGTCCCCTGTGCCCAAGGCACTTACATGGCTCACATCCTCTCTCCCTGGGGTACCAGGGCAAAGTTTCTTGGCCATGTCGTCCTGGGATCGACCCTCCAGCGCTGGGCGTTTGGCAGGTGTAGTTCCCCTCTCTGCTGGGATCCCCTGGCCATGCCCACTGCTGCCGGCTGGGCGGTCCCTGAGGGCACTGCGGCTCTTCCTTTGCAGCCTCTGGGGCTCAGGGGCTGGGAGGCTGCCCAGCCCAGCCTCCTCCTGCTCCCCATTTTCTAGCAGTGATGTGGCTTCACCCATCTGCTCCTTGAGCTCTGCATTCTCCAGGCACAGGCTCAGCATCGCCTTCCTGGAGACACAAGGCACTATGAAGGGCAGGCAGAAGCCAGATGCAGAGTATCCACTCAAGCCCCTGCCACTTGCATGCTCCAGCACCCAGGGCTCTTGCCTCATACAGGAGACAGAGGAGAAGCCAGCTTCTTCCAGCTGCACCTTCAGCTCCCTCAGCTCCTCTTCTGCCGGCACCTCCTGTTCTAGTGTGGAGGATGCTGTGCTCCCCATCATGGTCCTTTCAGGGCCCTCAATTTCCTTAGGGATCCAGGAGCTGCTCTAGAGACACAAAGACAGAGGGGGACAGGGACATTTCCAAAAGGGCTAGGACACAGTCTGACAGCAAGGTAGTGCCCAACCCCACCATCCCTGTTCCTGGTGCCCTGCTGCCATGACTCACGTGCTGGGTTGCCACGCCTTGGGCTGCCTTCTCCTTGATACTGTCAGTGAGGCTGGTGCTGGCGTCATCAGCATCTGTGCCTGTAGTCTCACCTAGAGAACAGCCCAGCACAACAAGATGCTCAAAGTGGTGACAGTGGCAACATTGCTCCTGTCCCATCCTTGGTGATGCTCGCAAACCCTGTGGGCAGCCATGAGGCAGGTGCCTCCTGTCATACATGCCTGGTGTTGGGGTGCTTCCAGCAGGTCTTCCTACAGGTCTTCCTACTGTCCCTGTGCCCTGCCACACCTTCTCTGCATGCTGGAACTCCAATCCAGCACCCTGTGCTGGCCCTGCACCAAGGGAGGGGACAGCCCCAGCCACCTGCATCCCCGGGGATGGCACCCACCCTTTCACATCCCCTTCTGCTTGCTTCCCCAATGCACGTGCAGACGTGCCACCCACCCTGGAGCCACTTCACAAGCCACAGCCACCAGCAGCAGTAGCATGTTCTAGGTCAGGGACCCTCACTAGCACTGTCCCAATCTGCAGAAACAGTACAGGGCAGGTACTAACAGTCACCCAAGCCCTGTTGTCGTATGTGGCACTAGGCTCCTTGCAAGTCTTGCAGTGCTAAAGGGACACTTGTGTCCCACACCATAGCACACAGGGGGCATGGGCCCACCCTGCCCCACAGAGATGAGCTGGGGGCATACTCTCCTACTTGCACACAGCTCTGCTCCTGGCCTCCTAGTGCTTGCAGCCCTTGTCTGGGCAGCTTTCCTCCCACTTAGCCTGCTCTGCTTAGGCTCCAACTGCCTGGGTTGTGACATGGGTGTACTTCCACTCCCTCTTCTCCCCAGGGAATGGGGAGTTTGTACAGGACCAAAGATGATTCCCTGGGGCTGCACGGGGCCAGATTTCAAAGGTGCCTTGCCTTAGCCAAGCCCACCACCATCAGAGCTAGACCACCCAGGCAAGGCTGAGCAGGGGAATGCAGAGAAATCGTGGCAGGAGAGAGTGGCCAAATGTCCCTGGTGAAGGATATATACAGCTCCTGGGAAGGAGAGCAGAGGACCAGACAGGAGCACATCTGAACACAGGTGCACTGTGCACAAGATAGTGGGACACTCAGGAGACTCACTTGCAACAAGCAACTTCCAGGAGACTGCAAAAACCGGGAGCACCTGACTGCCAAGCCTAGCAGACATCTGCCTGTGTGGTGGTGCCTGCTCACTGAGGCAGCCGTGTCCAGGGAGCCAGGACAGCCATCATGGAGAATCGCTGTTTGAGGAGTAAAATGCTTGCAGGGAGTTGCAAGTGGCAACACCACCCCAGTGCAGCAGCAGTAGCCTGCATGTATGTTGTTCAGCGCAGCCAAAGTACAGTCCTCTGAGCCCCTAAGGACACAGCCTGCCAGCTAACAAATCATCTAGGGCTAAGGCTCAATGCCTGCAGGACTCTGAAGGGCAAAGGGAGGAAGACCTTTGGCTGCAGACTTTGCTGGGGGCATGAAGATCACATGCATATGGCTCTCAAGCCAGATCACCATGGCTAAGAAGCCAGGGCAGGCTGGCTCACAGCCAGCATGGCTGCCCTGGAGACACAGAACTACCTCTTGTGCTAGAACACAGCTCCCCACTCCTCACCATCATCCATAGCTCCATGTGGTTCCCAGTGATCCAGGACCAGGGCAGAAAAAGGCAAGGGGAAAAGGAGGAAAAAAAAAAAAAAAAAAAAAAAAAAAAAAAAAAAGAGGAGGAAGCTGGTGCTGGAGGAGCAGAGAAGTGTGCAGGTAGGGCAGACTGTGCCCAGGCCACACTTCAACAAGTGCTTGAACCCTCCAACACAGCAAGGAGCATACCAGGGTGCAAGTTCAAAGGGTCAAGGGCTGCTCAGCTCTCTATATTACTGGCAAGACGTAAGAGATGCAACCTCAGCTCTCTTTTTCAAACTCTTTCGTCCTTCACACCTAGTCTGAAGGCACAGAGAACTGGTTGCATGGCTTTAAAATGGCACAGGGACCCAGGTTGACTTGGAAGCATTCATACTGCTGGGAACAAGGGAAGGGAAGCCAGGTCCCCAGGGAAAGAGAGAGGAAGGAGAGACCTTCACAGAGAGCTACAAGAGAACAGAAAGCACTGTGCAGTTTGACAGGGGTTGACTTCAGGCGCAGAGTCCTCAGGCTGCCCCCTTTCCACGGGGCAGAGGAGTGCACAGACAGGTATACCAGGGAGGAAAGGAGGCCCTAAAGAACAGAGTGGAAAAGTTGGGTCACCTTGGCCTGGGATAATGCTCCCCTATGGGGCACTTATAGCAGTAAGGTAAGCAGAGGCCAAGAACAGATCTGCAGCAAAATGCATACAAGAGATAGGAGCTGCTGGAGCACCAACCAAGACGTGGCTCAAGCCATGCCAGGGAGTCTGTTCCATCTCCTGGACTCCATGGCATACACGGGACCAGGGAGCCAGCTGGGCATCAGAGACAGGATGGAAGATGGAAGTTGAAAAGACAAGGACACAAAGGCTTCTACAAAAGTGAGAGGCAGAAGGAGAAAGAGAAGATGGTGCTACACAGAAGTGAGAGGAAGATAATGAGATTAAAGACTAGAAAGGAAAAGCTAACCAACTACCAGAGCTGCCCAGCAGCCACCAGCTGCATCCCTCTAGGCCACATGAGAACTGCTGAACTCACCACACAGCTAGGCACAGAGCAGCAGTGCTGACCTGTTGCATGTGAAAGGAGAGAGCAGTGCTGTCTTCTACCCCTGTCCGAGTCAGGCAAGAGAAGACCTTAGCGTGGGTGCAAGGCGTGGGATAGGCGGTGTCATGTGAAACAGTCACCTAGAGATGGGCAGCAGAGCAGACACAAGCCCAGAGGGCGCAGCTCCACCAGATGGAGCCCCTCTGCTCCACTCGCTCCTAGCTCAGCTTCCTCAAGAAATAGAAATAGATGCTCAGAGCTACAAAATTTGCTCCTGCCACCTTGGGCAGTGATCAAGGATGAGATTGCTGATCCATGGCCCACTGTTCATGGGAAGCGCTGATCATCAGAAAGTTGCTGTTTTCCTGCTCTCACCCCAGCGCAAACACTCTCAGTGGAGGTGAAAGATGCCCTAGAACTGGTATGCAGCAGTGCCAGGTGGGACTGTCCCCAAAGCAGAAATAGGGCCCTGCCCATCGCCCACGGGGTGTGTGGAGCCTGTAATAAGATTCATGTATACAAGTGAGGGAGCAGACCCAGCCCAGACTCTGGCAGCAGCCACCCCAAGCCAGACGTCAAAAAGAGGGAGCTCTCCCTTGAAGGTGCTCACAAGCTAATTTGAAACAACTTGTAATTTAGGGGGGAAACAAAAGTCAGTAAATCACCAACTCGGGTGTAGGATTTGGTTTAAGCATAAAATGAATTGTTGGGTGGAGATAAAACTTGTATAAGAGCCCCAGGCAAATGCCACCAGGTCTTGCAGCCCTTCTCAAATTCTCAAGCTCTGGAACCTGCTTTTCCATACGCACCTCCTCCTTTTGGGCCTGCTACCATCAGCCCAAAAGGGGGATGTCATCGGGTAGAAATGGTGAGGGGATACAAAAACTCACATTCATGCACTTGGGAGATGATAAAGAACAGCTGGTGTTTCCTTCAGAGAAAAGGAATCTTTATTTGGCCCATGAGGGTGGAAGGTGAAGGGATATAGAGGGAAATCAACTAAAATGGAATGATCTGAATGTGCAAATACATCAGTGGCCACCAGGGTGGGCGAGGCAGGAACACACAGGAGACACAGGTGGATTGCACTGATCGCCGTTTCTGAAGCAGCTCAAAAACAAAACCAAGCAAGCCCTGCGGGGGCTCTATCGTACCACTGTTAAGGACCCAAGCAGCCCTCCCAGGGACAGGCAGACAGGCTCGCTGGGTTAGTGAACCGTTTCCGTGGCGGGCAGGGGAGCGCCAGTGCTCAGAAGGCATGCTGGGGTAGGACTCTCACACGCTCCTGTTCCCCACCTCCTACAGCGCCCTGCGTCTCCAGCCTGCTCAAACGCTCCAAGCTTCTTCCGAGAGCTTCTTCCAGCTGCCCACGAAGCTCGTGGACCCCCTCCAGCTCCACCTGCAGAGTGTGGTCTCTCGCAGCGCTAAGCGAATGTGCCCACACAAAAGGGAAGAGGGTTAGACAGACATCAAATCAAAGTCACAGAACGTCAGGGGCTGGAAGGGACCTCAAAAGATCACCCAGACCAACCCCCCCTGCCAGAGCAAGGTCACCTATATCAGATCACATAGGAACACATCCAGGTGGGTCTTGAATATCTCTAGGGAGGGAGACTCCACAACCACCCTGGGCAGCCTGTTCCAGTGTTCTGTCACCCTCACAGTGAAAACAATTTTCCTCATGTTTACATGGAACTTCCTATGGCTCAAATCAGCCCCTCCATCCAGGAATGCCACCTACTCCAGGCACACATTCCCCAGGCAGCTCAGTCACCTCCAAACCTCTCCAGAGTACAGCCATCCCCAAAAAAGGCTCCAGGCTATGGCAGGGGATTTCTAGTCACAGCTGTTCTCTCCAGTACTTACCCAAGCACTCCACTTATGTGCTCTCTTGCTATCAGGTAGCTCAAATATCCCAGAGGCTGCAGACCCATGAAGGGCAAGGGATTAGTGCAGAGGACAGAAAATGCAGACCACACTGCGCTATGGGACAACTGCCTGGATAAGCACCTAGATAGATCCTTATTGACCCAACAGCTGGTTGGGAATTTGACAGCAATCTCTGAAAGGTAGCCAAGTGTGGGCTGGAAACTGAGCTGGGATGGGATAAGCTAGGGGAAAAGAGATGGTAATCCCAGGGTCTGAACAAGAGGTGGCACGGGGCGTGCATGGAGAGTAGTTCACATAGCATGTAAAGCTTGCCATTGCAGCCTCTTCCTGGGAAAAAGCCTAAAACTTGAAATCCTAAAGCTCCATTTGTCCAGCTCTTTGCCTAGATTCTCACATTGAGGCAGCACTTGAGGGACTGCCTCACTGGCCCACCCACATTTGTCACAGCAAGGCAGGGCAACATGAAATCAAGGCAGCCTCGCTTACCTGTCTGGATGCATGTGGAACTTCACTAGGCTGCCGTAGAGCTGCCTCTCTGCCTGGAGAGCCTCGTTTAACCGATTCTGTTCAGCCACCAGCCCTTCCAGCATCAATAACAACTGGTTGGAGAGCAGAGACAAAACATAACACTTAAAAACTGAGACATAAATCAAAGGAGGAATTTGGCTGCCCCAGAGGAACAGGACTTCCCCTTTCTCTCTTGCTTGTGCCCAAGTGATCAAGTTGGTCAATATGACCCCTGCACTCCCAAAAGACTCTGTCCTTGAGACAAATGCTAAAGGGAACAATTTCTCTCCTCTGTATCGCCCTTATCCAGTTTCCAAGAACAAGCACATCTCAGCACATTCTAAGCCTGAGAAGAAAGCCTCAAAAGTGAGCACCAACAGAAATATGAGCACACCCCAACTCACACCACACAGCACACTACCTGCTGCCTTCTGTTTCCAGTAGCCTCCTGTCCTCGTGACTCTGCAATGGCCACTTTCTCCCGAAGCACCAGCACCTCTTGTGTCAGCCTTTCTATGGCTGGAATTTCTTCAGGATCTACCAGCTGCATCTGCAGATCCTGAAAACCAACAGTAGGAGAGCTCAGGGAAGAAGGGATCAGTAGCAAGGACAGCTGGATCTCCATAGTTCTCCTGAGTGGAATGCAACTGTCTGACATTTCCAGCATTTGAAAGACTCAGGTATCCCAAGAGAAATGCCAGTGCATCCAGAGCATACTAGGCACAGCCAGGAGCAAGAACTGAGAAGGGGAATATTGCGCTGTGTTTAAAGAAGGGTGTTTGGTACACAAGAAGCACAAGCCAACTAGTGACATTCCCAGGGTCTGGAGCCTTTGCCTTCTAAGGCCAAAGTAACAGTGGGCTGTAGGCAAACCAGCAGCAATACCACCCATGAAGAGCCAGCCACGTCACTCTGAGGACGTGGGGAAAGCCTTCCCAGGCAGAAATGACATAGCACAGCATATCACCTCACCTTGATGAGGTCCTCTTTGATCTGGATGGTCCTGGTCAAGGACTCTATATCTGAGGCCTGCACCTGCAGCTCTTCCTCTTGCGTGGCTACGACAGACTGGAGAGCAGCAAGCTCCCGCTGGGAAGGGAAAAGAAGTCCATGAGAGCCTTCAGAAAGTAAACATCCCACTGCGAGCTGCTGCCCCATTTCCCTCACTAGAAGCACCCTCACAATAGGGGGGTCCAAGACCTTCAGCGAGGGGCAGCCCAGCAGTCTCCTCAAAGCAAGGGAGATGAGCACAGGCTCCATCACAAGCTCACCCTGCTTTCCCTTTCCTTCTTTGCCATTAGGTCCAGCTCCTCTTTGGCATTAACAAGATCCTTCTCCAGTTCCACTGCTGACGTAGTGCCTGTAAAGACAGCCTAGTTACCACAGGAATACGGTGTATCAGCTCTGATCCCAGGATTATTAGAATCTCTCTCTGGCAGGTCCACAATGCCTGCACTCCCCATTCATGCTGCCTCTCAGCAAACACTTCTTCCCTGCTTAATCCTTACAGAGCATCACGGAGGAGCAGTAACATCCCGGGCCTGCCATCCTTAGCAAAGCTCAGCCCAAGGCAAAACCCAAGCCAGTTGTACTCACCTCAGCCCAGCCTGAACCCTAAGTTCAAAAACTCTTCGCTGGACAGGATCAGCTCTTGAGTAAGCAATATCTCACCTCAGATCCAACACCAGCCTTTCTCTCACCTATACTCCCATGAAACCGTCTCTCTCTCCCTCTCTCTCCTATACTCACTTGAAACCATCACCCAAAGGGAAGGCACAGCTTTATTTTGAAATACTTACTGCTGCTCAGAACTCTTTACTCTCACAGTTTCATGTGACCATAGTTCCCCCACAGTAAAAAGCTCTGTTTATGTTTGGGGACCCTGAAACAAGCTGTCATCCCACTCACCTCCCTCTGTCCTGCAGCTGCTGTCCCCCTGTGGGGGTCTGGAAACCACTGTAGCTCCACAAGCTCTTTGGAGTACTTCCTGAAAACACAAAAGTCTCCAAGTTCACATCCCTATGGGGAGCCCAGCACCTGCAGCTTCCCCAGAGCTCCAAGCAATGGCTTTAAACTAGAGCAGGGTAGCTCTAGATTGGACATTAGGAAGAAGTTCTTTACTATGAGGGTGGTGGGACGCTGGAACAGGTTGACCAGGGAGGTGGTGGAGGCCCCACCCCTGGAGACTTTCAAGGTTAGGCTTGACAGGGCTATGAGCAACTTGATCTAGTTGAAGATGTCCCTGCTTACTGCAGGGGAATCAGACTAAATGACCTCTAGAGCTCCCTTCCAACCCAGTCCATTCTATGATTGCAGCTAAGTTGCTGTCTGCTTTGTTGATATCTGTGAAATGTGAGAAACCAAGGAAGAGGATCTAGCCAGGCAGTGGGGACAAGCAATTGTTTGTTTGGCACTGGGGGAGGTCACTGGCAGTGGTTGTCTTCATTAACAGATTAAAGGGATTTCACTCAGCTGCAGCAATCTCATCTTTTTAACCAAGACTCTACAAAGATCTATATCTTCATCCAAGGATGTGGCTCAGAGGGACCACACAGGAAGGAAAACACAGAGCTTGGTCCATATACACATCCCTAGGAGGATCCAGAGCTCGCTTTGATCCTGGGAATAGAAATGAGCAACCTGTTTACAGATGCTTAAAAACACTTGACATGTCAGCTCACCAACAAACCATTAGCAGCTGCTCAAGTAGGAGGTGGCCTGTGTAGCCCTGGAGTTGTGTTCGGCCTAGGAGGGGTTTTTAGCAAAGCTAGTTTAAAAATACCAACTCCAATTGTGGAAGAGACAGCAAACAACCAGTAGGCTCTGCCAAGAATTAGTGGAACCTAAAATTAGCTCTTGCCCCTTCCAGAATGTGACAATGTCAGGGAGGGGATTACAATACAGCAAAGCAGCCCAGTCCAAGGAAGGACTGGGTCAGTGCTGGAAGGTCAGAGGGGGAATTTCTTTCATACTCTCATGTGCCCTGGGGATTCAAATACTGCCTGATCAAAACCAAAGGAGAAGGCAAGTGACAAAGGCTGGTCGAATCAAGATCAGGACATCCAGGCAGCATTTCTGCTCTCCAGTTTCTTTTCTCCTCCTATAGTAAGTCTCTTCCCTAATCCCACTTCCATTTCTAACATTCTGTGGTGCTCTGCTCTCTTCCATTTCCTTCTGTGGCAATCAGTTCTCTCTGGAGCCTCAAAGCCACAGGCAGAGAAACGCAGTGCATGATTCTTACTTGTATGGGCTGTTTGTCCAGCTTCAACAGCCTGCCACCAGATGACTGGGTCCCAACAGGGTCCTTCCTCGACACATGCTGGCGTAGCAGTTGTAACTCACAGCTCCTCTCAGCCAGAGCTTGTGCCATCTTCTCAGCAGCCACCTGATTGAGCAGGAAAAACAGGGGAAGCCAGGGCTGTGAACAGGTGTAGGATCCCTGTCCCTCACCTTCCTTAGACTCAGGGAAACCTTTTCAGTATTTATCTGTCATTGAGACTAGAAGTGTTCCGCAAACCGGTCTGGGACCAGCTTCTGGCCACCAGTGACTCCACTACAGCCCTCCCATCTCTACTTGTCAGATGGCTGTAGCAAGGCTTAGCCTGCCTACCTACAGAGAAATAAGCTTCTCAGTTTCTCTCACCCCATTCACGACAGGAGAATGACAGAGGAGGAAACAATGCTTGGGCTTTCAGTCACCTGCTATGCAAGAGTAGCCAAAGGAGAAACTGTAGCTCAGTAAGTGGCATTTATGTGACCAGGACCATACACTAGTCTGACTACTGCATAAGGTAAGAAGCAATGAGCAGACCTTACTCAGACTTCTGTGCTACACAGGAAGAGGCTTTCTTTCTGGTCTGGTAGCATCCATGTGAAGCATCAACCCCTCCACGGCCCCTCTTCTGCCCCAAGCTCTGAAGTATGAATATCTAGGAGGATCTGCATCTTCTTCCCCACCACACACAAACTCTTCCTAATCCACTTTATAACAGGGACCTGACACCTCAACAGGTTTAGAGTTGCTCTCTACAACTACCTAAAAGGAAGTTGTAGTGAAGTGAGTGTTGGTCTCTTCTCCCTAGTATCAAGTGATTGGACAAGAGGAAACGGCCTCAAGTTGTGCCAGGCAAGGTTTAGACAGGATATTAGGCAAAACTTTGATGAAAGAGTGATCAGGTATTGGAATAGGCTGCCCAAGGAGGTAGTGAAGTTACCATCCTTGGAAGCATTCAAAAAATGTGTAGACATGGCACATCGGGATAAGGTTTATTGGTCATGGTGCTGTTGGGTTGACAGCTGGACTAAATCTTAAGGTCTTTTCATACCAAAATAATTTCATGATTTTAAGAGCTGCTGCTTCGTAACTGCTCCCATGTGAGGAGTTGAGACCAACCCAGAAAGTGGTTCTTCACCACTCAGCATGTCCACCAGTTTACACCAGCAGCAGCTAGAGCACAACTTCTCTATGTTAACCCAAGACAGAGCAATGCAATCCCAGCCCCGCTGCTGCAGCACTGCACACAAAACTCACTCTGCTCTGTTGCTCCTTGGTGCTCAAAGCCTGCAGTAGCTCCCGGATTTCAGCATCATGCTCCATGGTCTGACGGTTCTTGTCACTGAGGAGATCCTGCAGCATTTTCTCCTTGTGCTGGAGGCGCAAGCACAGCTCCTCTGTTACCTCACTCTGTCCTGGGCCCAGCTTGCACACCAGAGTTGCTGTGAGCTCCTGAACAAGGAGGGAGGAGGAGATGGAGAAAGAGTGTTGCCATTAAACTACAAGCTGTTGAAGAACAAACATCTCTTCAGCCTGAGTGTAGCTGAGACAGCAGTACACCTCGGCAAGCAGAGGTATTAACGGATGCCAAAAGCAGCCAGCTTCCAAAGCCCCTGATGCATCTTTGTGGGCCCTACTCAGAGGCAAGCAATGAAGATGCTCTGGTTTGGGACCACTCTCTGCAGACAAACTAGATGAACTCTCAGGAAGTCAAGCTAAGGCCTCACCTCCACTTCCTTGTTCCTGTCATGCAGGCAGGTCTGCAGCTGCTGGATGATCCCCTCCTGCTCTTTCTGCCTGCTGCAGGATTTGGCCTCAATCTCCTCCTTGAGCCAGCGGAGGTTTTTGCAGGTTGCTGAGACCTGCTCTAGTTCCAGGGTTTTGGCTTTCAGGAGGCTCTCCAGGCTCTGTGGACCACAACAGAAACAGCTCAACCAGGGACAGAGACTTTATCCTGAATTAAGCACAACTGGAAATACCAGTATCTTCTGCTAGTGGAGTCACAGATTCACCCATTCTCTCCAGACACCACACTCATCTCTACACCCAGCCCAGAAACACCAGTGACCCAAGAACCTACCCTGTGCACAAGGTCAACAAGGGGAAGGCCAACCCCCTGCAGCTGCTCTCCCCAGTGACAACCAGAGCACTCACAGGAAGCTTTGTCTAGCATCACACCACAGCCAGGCTGAAGTCCCATGCCCAGGTACAAGCACTCACATGAATGGTGGCCTCATTGCTGGACAGGACATTGCGCAGTCTCTCCAGGTCACTTCCGTGCTCCCTTACTGAGAGACGGAGCTGCTGCAGCTCTTGCTCCTTCTTCTCCAGGGCGCAGAACTTCTCATCTACTGCTCGCTAGAGTGAGGAGAGGGTGATTGGTCAAAAAGGAGTAGTAGGGCTCTGCAGTCCACTGCTCACTGTGGGGGGGCAGCTCAGCACTTCCTTTCAGAGGACTCCTCTGGAAGGCTGAAGCATGAAGAGCAAGTAAAAGCCATGGTCACCTCTAGGGTAAAACAAGACAACACAAACAGACTGTGCTCACCTCCAGAGCAGCATCTCTGTCACTGACTCGCTGCTGCAGTTTCTCCAACATGGCATTCATAGCTGCAGGGCTCTTGTCCAAGCTTTGTTGGCACTGCAGAAGCTCCCTGGATTCCTAGAGATCACATCAACACATCCCTCTAGTACAGCTGTCAGTCCAGAAACCCCCAATTAGGGCTAACTACCTCCACTCTACATTTGCTCTACTCCCACATTAAAGGGTGGTAGAGTCTCAGCACCCAGGGCTGGTTGACTAGTTCCAGGCAGGGTTCACTAGGCATTGCTCTGAGATGAGGTGCTCAGATACCTGCACCTTTTTCCTCATCTTAAGAACCCAGAAGCACCTCTCCCCCTCTCCTCTTCTCATAGGGCATGCACGAAAGTTACAGACTGACTTGTGCATCACCAAATACCAAAGGAGGAGAAGAGGCCCTGGCTTTTTATGCTCAGCTTGACTATTTCTGCATCTCACCTGCAGAAGCTGTTCCTTGTGAGCCAAATGACAACTCAAACGCTGAACTTTCTGCTCCTTGGCCTGCAGTTCATGGCACTTCTCCCACTCCACAGTCTGGAGCTGCTGAGCCTTGTCCTGCAGCTCTGCCTGCAGCTGCTGTACCACAGCACGCAGCTCCTGTGAGGGAAAAGTACATACTTTGGCAGTCAGTCCTCAACAGACCTGTGAACAGCAGGCCAGCTGGAAGAAATCAAAAGCAACAAGGGCTATGGGAACAGCAAAAGATGCTCTGCAGTACTACAGCTTTCATATCTATGGTGAAGAAGTTTGAATTTGTTTCACTCCCTGGGGTATCCATCCACTAAACCCCTTCACAGTGAATTACATCTAACCTGTGCATCAGCAGACATTAACTTTGTAACACTGCAAAACCAGATGGGATATTTGCACCAGCCAAAAAACACGCCAGTGACAACACATCCACTGATCAAGTGTCTGCTGATTTCTAAATACTCAGATAGGAAGCTAAGGAGGCTGAAGAATTCTCCCTGGCACACATGATGAGGGGTTAACCAATGTGCTCAGGTTGCTGTAGACAGAAATGGTGAATGGGAGTGAAGTACCTGGTTGTGCTTCCAGGTTGCCTCTTTCTGCTGCTCTTCCTCATGCATCATGGTCTCCAAGAGCTGAGCTGCTCTCCTGGCTTCAGCTAATTGATGCTCTTTCTGGCCCTGAGCTCTTTTCAGCTTCTGTATCTCCAGCTTGGTGTAGAAAAGTGTGTTCTGGAGATCTAGCAGTGACATTTGCTGCTCCTGGGACGAGAGTGGACTCTCTGACATCTAACAAGAGTGAAAAGCAGAGAAACTCAAAGATTCACTTCATTAGAGGGATTTAAAACCCAGGATCTCTACAGGACAAGATCGTCTGCATTTGAGGCTTTCCAGGGACATACCTGCAACTGCCCCAGATGGCTTCTGTGTAACATGCCCTGCAGCTTGGCCATTGTCTCATTCTGCCCTTCGATGATATGGTACAGCTCCTCTGTCTGCAAGTCAAAGGATACAAAGCTCAGCTGTCAACAGACCAAGCACAAACCCTACCACCCCAAGCCTGCAGCATGCATTATGACACATGCCAGCAATGCATGACAGCAAGGGCTTTGCAAGAATTTTAATGAGATCCCAGGTGCCCAGCAATGGTTTCAGCATTCATTTTCAGACACTGCCTGCAGGGTCAACAGACTTTTTGGTGAGCAGCAACCTGTCTACCCAAAACTATTACCTTGCTCTCTTTGCTCTTCAGGGCCTCATTCAGACTCTGGATTGTACGATCTTGCCCCTGCGACATTTCTTGGACAGATTTTAATTCAAAATTCAACTCATTCAGCTTATCCTGTAACAACTGGAGACAGAAATATGTTGGCTTTTTAATCCTCCCTAATGCTTTAAATAAACACCCTCAGGACTCCCTCCACTCCTTACTCAAATCTGTACAGCCCAGGTGTTCACCAGATCAAGGTCAACATGGCTCACTCTTGAGTCTGTAAATACTGTTTGAGCTGGGTGGAGATGGCTGAGTAAACAAAGCCTTCAATGCCTCCACAGCAGTCACCCCTCCAATGCAGCCCTCATACAGGGTGCAGGTTCCAGGCTTGGGTTCACATATCATACTGCCTTTCACATATACTTCAGGGGAATCTTGCTTGGACTGCCCATAGGCTTACCCATTTTCCTCTTAATAGAATAGAAATAAGAGGTTGTTTCAGCCCAAAAACCTCTTAAAAGATTCCTAAAAGCTACACAGTCTACAAACTGTCCCCTTTGTTTCTGAGGTACTCCAGAGCATTGCAGCTGCCCCTTTATAGTCTTTCAGCTCCTTCTCTTACTGTCTTCTTTGATTACCCAGTTACTCTTGGTCTAGGTAACTCCCATTCAATCAATCAGTGGCTTCTTTAGCCTCAAGTTCTGCCTTCAGAAAAAAAACAAACCAAAACAAACAAACAAACAAAACCCCAAAGAGTCTAGCCAGGGCTAGGCTGCCAACAGCACACTGAAAAGCAAAGTGGAACGTGTCACAGGTCTCCATGGCTGGTTTACAACCTGAGAAACTTATCCTTTGACATTGTCACCCAAAAGAGACTGCCACCTCAAACAGTTTTAGGACAGTTCTCTGCTTTCACCATCACATTCATGACTCAATGCACGTCGTGTACTTAAGCAACTGCTTCTTAGCATTTCTAAACTTGCTGCCTGTTGGTGTTCTTGATCTCAGATGATAGGGATCTTTCTCCAGACTTACTCAAACCTGTTTCTTAAGGAGCTGGTGCTGCCACACTATTTCCTCTTATTGCTCATTAGTTTGCACACCTGTCACGCTACCTCTTCTCTATGAGACACTCCCCCTAACCTGTTTAGACACTTCCAACTGCATTTTCTGGGCCTTGGGCTTTTTTATGATCCAGGCAGCTCCAACAGCTTGTCCTCAGGTTTAAATAAAGATCACATGCCAACAGTGGTTTTTTTTTTTTCCCATTTGATCACTGTCTTTCCAGTAGGTATAATTTACTTCAGAGTTCAAGAGAATAACTAAGGACATCTACTCCTTATAATATGTTAAACTGGATCTGCTTCCAGACAGCTCAGATGCATGTTTCTTTCCTAAGAAAGCCTTTAAACTAACATGAAAACAGCACTGATACCCCTTACTGCTTGGAAAATAAGAGCAGCAG
Organism: Ramphastos sulfuratus; assembly: GCA_013399055.1. Classification (NCBI taxonomy): domain Eukaryota; kingdom Metazoa; phylum Chordata; class Aves; order Piciformes; family Ramphastidae; genus Ramphastos; species Ramphastos sulfuratus. The sequence continues at coordinate 110,171 of WBNM01034930.1, read as the reverse complement.
CTGTCTCAAAAGGCAGGTGCCCTTCTTCCCTGCACCAGGCTCAGCTCATGCAAATCCAAGAGACAGGGAAAACAGCCCTGTGCATCTCTTCATCAGCTTCCAGAAGGCTCGCCAGGCAAGTGGGAAGTTCTTCCAAAATAATAGTTTGCAAAAATAAACCACGAAAATGTACACAGCCCAGCTGCAGAAAGAAGCAAATGCTTTTAACTCAAGCCGGCAGACAACAGCACTGAAAATCATGCATCAGTGCACACCCTTGCTGGAAAAGAGGTCCAGACACCTGCCTCTGGCCAGGCTTGGAGGCACCTTCCAATATTGACTTCAGCAAATTCAGTGCCTAATGAGTCTGATGTTCATGAATACCTTGTTGGCAGCTTCATATTGCTGGATTTTGCCCTGCAGCTCTGCAGCACGCTGATCGGACACATGCTGCCTCGCTGCAAGGTCATCTGGAGCCAGCTGATGACGTTCATCTTGCAGATTCTGGGAGGGGGAAAAAAAAAAAAAGAGAGAGAGAAATGGATGAAGTGTTGCACTGGCTTCTTCAATTTAGCTGTCAGCCCTCACAGGCCTTGCAGCATGTGTTTAAATATGCCCCATGGTGCATTTCTTTTCCTCCAAGAGATCATGCTGCCTGTGCCTCCCTTCACCTGGGTGGCACTCTGGCACCTGGCAGCTCTCTGTCTGACCTGCCAGAAATTCCCTGCTGCCCTTTCTCTCCTCACTCACCATGAACCCAGCAGATTGTCTGGCTCCAACCACTATCTCCAGGCTGATGGTGGATCTGCTCCCTACACCAAAGACACATCCCTGAAACCTCCCCTCCTTCCCATGTACCCTGCTGGCAGCTTCATAAAGCTGCAAAACCAGCACTGAACCAAAATCCTCCTTCCCATGTTCTGCCAAGCTGCTTTGTCTTATTCAAACCCACACCCTTCAATCCTTTCTTCCTGTCACAACTTGGCAATCACTGCCTGCTCTGAACCCCTCCACTCGTGATTCTCTGGGCTCTCCTTCATGGCTCCCCATGCTCCAGCCGCTACACTGAGTGCAGCTTCACAAACCATAGCAAACTCAGTGCCACAGCTGAGATTTGCTTCATGATGTATGGCCTTTCATTCAGAGTGGAAGCAGCCTATTTTCCAACACATGGCCAGACCCTGCTTCCTGAGCACACACTGATCCCTTGTTGTCCCTTCTTAGTATTTTGCTACTTTCCACCTAGCAAGTTGTTAACTCCTTAGAGCAGCACTCAAACCCAGCCATCCAACCCAGCCCTCACAGGACTAAGTATTCCTGAACACCATCAGGGATCCCAGATCCATTGTGGTGGTGTCAGCTTTAAGTGGGAGCCCTGGCAAGCATGGGGTTGCAGTGCAGAAGGTACAAGAACATGGCAGAGCTTTTCGGAGGGCATACAGGAGCACCAGCTCCAGGCAGCGCAGCACTGAGAGAACAATAGCCAACTGTGATTAGCCCTATCAGACTGAATCCTCATCCTCAGCAGCCACAGAACTGCTGTCCCTGCAAAAGTCAGGCAGCACAGGGAAACTCCCCCAGGCCTGTGCATTGCCTCTCACATACAGAGGCTTCCACTCAGAAGCAAATCTTCCCCTTACCTTAATGGTTTGTTAAGATTTTAGTGAAAAGCTAAACAGTCACAGCAAATAACTTCAAATTTGCACAACCAAAAAGGCTTTGGATCAGACAGGGAGAGCTGCTGGAACCTGTCACAAGCAGCTATTTTGAAATAAGTTTGATGAAAAGAAAATGGAGAGGAAAAAAAATCCTTACAATTTTCACATTCAAAGAAAAAGAAGCAGAAAGTCTGCAAGCAGCTAAGAGCAAGAAAGGGAAAGGCAGAGCCAGCTCCAGAGTCCAAAGTGCCAGAGCACATGCTGCCTCCCTCGTGCTGCTGCGCGGCAGCCATGTCAGCGGCACAGCTCCCCCCACCAGTTTCTCCTATATCAGCATTTTACTGACAACCTCTTCTCAGTACAGCCCCAGCAGTGTCGGCAGACACTACCCTAAACAGAACACTTCTTTTAAAAAAAAAAAAAAAAAATATATATAATCACTGCGTTATCCAAGGCTGCCAAGCTCACATCTGCCTAGAAGAGTGGGTAAAAGATCAGCTGTCAGTAAGGTAACACTTCACTTGCTATCAGCACAGGCAGCTGCAAGAACGTATCTGGCAAAGGTTTGGTTTGGTAGCATTGTCTTGGGGCTGTGCTGGTGAAGAGAGAGGATCGTTGGTTTCAGAAAATACCCCAGGCAACAGTACCTACAAGGTCATGTAGCCTGATGCCAGAGTGTTCTTGATCGTTGTAGCTTACAGCAGGAAATGTAAGGGAAGTGCAGTTTCCCCAGAGCAGTAAAGGAACTGTAGTCCTATGTAGCCTATATATTCCTTTCAAGTTACCAGGAAGGCATTTATGCATTTGAATCACTGGACAGAAAAGTGTTTCTTGTAGAAAAGGAAAGAAAAATTGTTTATACAAGAATTAGGCAGTCTGTTAGTTGCATCAGACTTCTCATTTTTACTGTTAAAGCCATTCAAAGAATAAAGCCCTTTCCCCCTTCTGCCAGAACCTGCACTGAAAGCCACACCTGCAGCTGCCACAGCAAGAAAGAGGCAGTAAGAAATCCTGCAGGATGAATTCCTGGCATCAGAGGCTGATGAAACTCCTCAAACACAGTTCCCAAATGAGGATGGCAATGTGTGACACAGAGCCAAGCCATCAACATGCCACACTAACTGCGCCACACTCTCTTAGGAGAAAGCCTATTTTTGTGCTGCAAGTATATCCCTGGCAGTGAAAATTGGTAGCAAGTGACACAGACTGCAAGGAGGAGCATCCACGCCCTGCTTCACATCTTCAGCTGATGGCTGCCGGCACAGTGCCTTTGTGCACCAGATGAAAATTAGTTTTCCTGCATTCCTCCTTCATATCACTTCTTGAGCAGGCTTTTATGGGAGCAGCATACAGCTCAGGGAAACGCCCGAGCAGATGGGACAGAGAGCAGCATGGGCTGAATAGGAAGTGTAATTCAGCACAGCCACCGTTGCCATAGTAATAAACAAGCATCTTTCTAATCCCTTGGGCCACCTAGAGCATTAGACAGCACTTAAGGCTGCTAATGGGAATGCAATTAGGTTGACATGGATATTCCTGAATTGAAACTGATTGAGGCCTTCTATTCATCAAGGAATGTAGAAAAGGAGCTACAAGTTCAGCTTTTTGACTGCATAGTAATGAAGACTTCATTAAAGCCAGCAAAACAGAGGCAACCTGGAGCTACATGAGGATAACCACCAAGGCAGACGACAGCACTGGGAAGTCCCATGGAAGCAGGAGCTTTCATCACCTCTCAGCAACACCTGCCACTAATGGATGAATCTTGTCAAAGGATGAGAAAATAAACCAATTATCTAGAATACCAACCCTAAAGTCATTCTCTGGCACAAATCCACCTGCAAGGAAAACACCTTTTCCTCAGGGCATGCACCACAGATCCCTACACAGATCTGCAGGTCAGGCAGGTTGGAGGCCTGATCTGCAGAGGCAGGGCTCTGGAGGCAGGGTTCCTGACACTAAAACATTACTCAGGCACAAAGAAAACACATTTGCTGCAAAACATGTGCCCAGAAGCTTCAAACACTCCCTTTGGTCACAGATAGAAGTCACACTGGTGTTTTCTCAGCAGAAAAACAACAAAGCACGTGAAGAACTTTTACCCATCTAGCAGGCTGCATTGACAGGGAGAACTGACAGAGAAAGGGAAATGTTAATTTCCCAGAACACAAGGAGTAAACAGAAGACAGGAGAGCAATAGAGGAGAGTGGCAGCACACCTAAAAAGGACTGAGCTGCCTATTCTTAGCCCTGGGTTCAGTGACAAGTGGCTATCTGTATTATCTCAGCACAGAAGAATCCCCAGTGGGCTCTGTGTTGAGCCACAGGGACACTGCTCAATCTAATGGCGTCACTATGACCTCTACCTGTACCCGCAGCGGCATATAGTCTTCACATAGGTCATCCCACAGCTCCTGCAGTTCAGAAATCTCCAGGGAAAGACCCAAAGGAGCTCTGGAAAAGGATTTTCTGTCTGCATTCAGGAAGGCAGAACCAGAACACGCTAAGCCAGCAGAAGTGCTGCCATCTGCCAAGTCACGGCTGAGCTGGAGAGGAGGCAAGCTGGACTTCACAAGAATAGGTAGCCTGCTGCCTCGGGGGCTTTGAAGGGGTTTGTAGTCCAAACTCTTGATCAAACTGAGGGCCAGCTCCAGCCTGTTTCCACTCAGTGAAGAGCTTGGGGTCATGCGGTCGTCTGAAAAATCATCACATTTCCCATTCCCTTTCACCCCCTTATCTCCATCTTCGTCTTTCTGCTGTGGAGGGCTTGTCTCCACAGCTGTGTCCAGGGACTCAACGGAGGACACAGGTGTGCCTTCCTCCATGCTCTCCCCATCCACTGGCACTCTGGCACTGGTGGACTCCATCAAGTCACACACAGATGACTCCTCGTTGCCCATGCTGACTGACCACCGGCTGGACAACCCGCACGAGATGCTTCTGGCCACCTTTCGTGGAACTTTGCAAATTGCTTCGTAGTCAGCATCAGCCACACGCAGTGCGGCACAGCCGCGGCAGCGCCGTGGGCGATTGCTTGCTCCCTCCAAAGCATGGCAGCTGTGTGGCTCCAAGCTGTGCTCTTCTTGGTCGGTCCAATACTCATACCCAGAATAAGCAAAGTCCTCCTGAAGAAGGGCAGCATACCGCACATCAGGCAGGTTAGAAAGGTCCACAGTCCCACCCCCAGCTCTGTCATCTGTGCTAGAGCCTTCGTTGTTCCTGCGGTACATGCTTGCAATGCAGAACTTGAGGCGGTCTTTCTCGAGCAGCAGTTTCTGCAGGCGCTCGATGGAGAGGGCTTCGATGCGCGCAATGACGGTGTCAAACCTGTAGATGCGGTCCAGCATGAAGGCACACTTGCTGCAAGCAAACTCGGATTTGCCATCCCGGCACAGCTCCCTGCCCAGGACGTGGGAGAGCAGCACCTGAAGGTTCAGCTTGGCCGCCGTGTGGAAGATCCATCGTCGCTGGTTACCGCACAGCTCTCGGGCACAGATTCGGCAGGTTTCCTTCATTCTCCTTCCCCACTTGCACCCAAATCTAATTCGGGGGGTTCCTGAAAGACCTTCCTAAGGCCTCTAACACTCACTCAGCACATCTCCCAGAGTCGAGCTCCCTCAAGCCCTGAGCCCGCTGGCATTTCTCACCCCACAATCTCCACCTTTTTTGTCGGGAGAGCGGCACACCGTGACTCCTGGTGCTACAGGAACATCCCACCCTACAACATCTCCTTCACATCTCAGCCCAGCTACACCAGGGTTGCCCCTCGCTTCACTGCCCGCCTCTCCCTGCAGCTTCCCCAAATCCGAGGCTGTCCTCTCTCTCCTGGATGCCCTCCTTCCCTGGGGCTGCCCCTCACCCCGGGCTGCCCCCCTACCCTACAGGCCCCGCCGCTGTCCGCTGCTCAGGATGCTCCTGCCACGGCGGCGCCCGGCTTCTGGCTCAGATTTCAAGATGGCGACGGCCGCCAGCCGCCTCACGCATGCGCGGCTGTCGCGGTGCCTGCCGGGACTCGTAGTCGCCACGGCGGAGTTACGCATACGCAGTGCCTGTCGCGGCCCGCCCCGGGCTGCGGTATTAGTGGGACAGTGCCGACGTCTGCGACAACGATGGTGACAGCGTAGGGCCAGAGCCAGAGACCAGCCCAAATGCCGGCACCTCCCACTAGAGGTGTACTCGGTGGCAGTGTCCATTCCAAATACCAGGACCCCACCCCGGTGACAGCACTACATTACAGTCCCAATGCCAGTGCCAATACCCAGGTCCAGTGCCTACCCTAGTAACAACGTCCCCCACCAGTGGCAGTACCATGTCCTAGTTCCAGTGCTGGTCCCAGTGCTCAGCCTTAGCAGGCAGTGCTGGAGGGATATGTCCTCACAGAAAAGGTCACCAGCACCCACACATCAGTTCTAGTACCTGCACTGCACCCCACGCTACCCGTTGGGCACACACCAGAATTCCACAGCCAGACTGTCACACTGGTGGCTCAAGGCTGCTCGGGACAGTTCTGGGCCACCAACATGCTGCATGGGTAGAGACACACAGCTGCCGGGAACATGCTGCTCTGATCTCTCACAGCTCCAGAATCCTACCTGGCACTGTGCCAGGCTGCTGGAGGTATTTTAAGATCTGGGATTTAAATGGCAGATGGGCACAGGCGTCACCAACATCCCCAGAAGGACTGCACAGGCTGGTAGCCTCTTCCTCAATAGGTCTTCCCAGTCCCCATTCTCCCACCCCAGCACCATGGCACAGCTGTGCAAACACCCAGGCTGGATATGACACAGCCATGGCCACAGCCTCAAATGGGGACAGGGATGACAAATGCTAGCTGAGGCCTGTGCAGGTGCAGCTTCCCAGTGTGCCAGGCTGGAATACCCACACACTTGCCCACCTACCTGCACCCCGATGGCCAAGGGCTCCTTCAAGCGCTGCTGCAGGTCATGCTTCTCAGCTGACAGTGTTTCCATGAGCTGCTTGCTAGCAGCCAGCTCTTGGGTCAGCTCTTCAACTCTCCTGAGAAGCAGGCAAGGGCAGGGGATGCTCAGTCACTGGGACAGACCCAGAATGGCAATGGGGACAGCTTGGGGGCAGGGGGCAGTCTCTGGGAGAAACCAGAGCAGCCTCCAAGTTGATCCCCCTTCCCACAACAGCCCAGATTTCTCCCTTAAGCTGATCCCTTTAAACTCCACTACTCTGGATCCCCGCAGCCCCACACAGCACTAGCCCATTGGTGGCCCCTAGGGACCAGCATAGGGCACAGGCTGGCAGCATAGAGAGGACAGGTCCTGGGCACCCACCTCTGGGCCATGGCAGTGCAGTTGTCATCATCCCCATCCTCCTTCTTCACCCTCGCAGCTTCCTTCAGCTTCCCTGTCAGCTCCTGACACCGCTCTGCCTCGGCTCTGGCCAGCGCTGTGGCCTGCTCAGCCTCATTCCGTGCCAGCCTGGCCTCCTACACAGCAGCGGGGATGAGCACACAGGCACCAGTCCCCAGCCCTCTTCAGCCCCCACTGCCCTGAGCTCACCTCCTGCAGGAGCTGGATCTTGTTCTCCAGGAGCTTGTAGACATGTTCTGACTCCTGCTGCCGCTCTTCATACTGCTGCAGTAGAGCTGCCTGGCTGTGGGTTGTCTGGTTCCCTGCAGCCACCCTGCCAGGCACAGCACAACATAGCATGGTATGGCATAGCATATGGGATAGCACTGGGATAGCATATGGGATAGCACTGCATGATACGGCACAGCACACCACAGCACGGCATGGCACATGACATGCCATAGCATGGCATGGTATAGCACAGCATGGAATGGCACAGGATGGGATGGCTTAGCAGGGTGCAGTGTGGCACAGTGTGGCACAGCATAGCCTCCCTTTGAGGTGGCCTCCCACCACCTTAAACCAGCTGGACTGAAAGTGGGTGGCCACAGTCCAGTTTCCCCCATGCCATGAGTGTTGTTTCTGCAGGCCCCCTAGGCTGGGCATACTGTAACCTCACAGCAATGCTGCCCTGGGGACATGTATCCTCTGATGGCACCAGGTCATGCTCAGGTTCTGGACCACCAAAGCAGTCCCCATATGCTCCCAAAATCAATGCCTCCCACGGCTGTTGTGCCCCTAGCCCCTCTGCCCAGTGGTGCCCTGCTGTGGGACACCCATGCCATCAGCCCTGGGCACAGGACTGCCCTCTCCCACCAAACAGGTGCTGCCCTTTATTTTTGGCTGGCACCAGGGCTGTAAGAGGAGCCCTGCAGATGCCCAGCCCCACTGCAACCCCCTCTGCTGCCTGCTGTGGGCAGGGTGCAGACAGATAACTCCCGTCTCCTGCACCTAAGCAAGTGCTACAAACAGTGTAATGCCAAATTCACCCTGGGGCAAGAGGCTTGGCCAGCCCCACTCACCATTTGTTGTCTAGGGCTTGCTGCTTCTCCTGCAGCTCCCGCTTCAGGCTCTCCACTTCCACCTTAAGCTCGATGTTCTGCAGGGCAGGAGGGAGGTGGGTAGGATGCCCTCATCCTTGCCCAGACCCCCCAACAATACTGCCCACAGGAACGCATCAGAGTGACATGGTGTCTCCCAACTCACAGCAGGGTGCTCCTGGCACTGAGTGGCACGAGTGGCATTTTACCCCACCAGCACTGGGATGGTGTGTACCCATTCTATCTATGAGCACCCAAACTGGCACTGCCACCAACTCCAGGCACCCCCACTGGGCTGGGAACTCCCTTCCCTGACTCCCTTCCCGCTCCTGTCAAAGGTAGCAAGGGATAAGTAAACTCCTGTACAGCAGCTACCCCAGCACCAGTGCCGTGCCCGATGTCCTCCCTGGCATCCCTACTGGTGGCACTCCCTTGGTCCCATCCTCTCCCAGCAAAGAGAGAGGACTGGAAGGGAAATCCCCACCAGGCACCCTTCTCTGCCTCCCGCGGGCACTCACCCGCCGGTAGACATCATCCCGGCTGCCCTCGCCCTTCTGCTGGACGCGCTCCTCCAGAAAATAAATGCGGAGCTTGAGGCTGAAATTCTCCTTCTTGAGGTCGTTGAGGTGCTGGGAGAGCGTGCGGTACCCGTTAGCCATGGCCGGCGCTCCATGGAGGGGGCATCCCGGCACCCCTCACATGGTGCCGCTGGCCACACGGTCCAGGGTTCCTGCCCGCCCTGCAGCTCCCGTCGCCGGCCCCTCCGCGGCCCCTTTCCTTTTTTTTTTCTCGCCTCCCGGAGCTATTTGAGGAATCGCCGGAGCAGGGCCGGCCGGGCGGTGAAACTCGAGCCTCGGCAGCGCCCGCACGCCTCAGCCAGGAGGATGGCGAGGGGGAGCGCGGCGCCCGGGGCGGGGGACGAGCCCACTCTCCCCGTCCCTTCGCTGCCTGCCCCACGTCCTCTTCCTGCCTTCTGCACCATGCTGGGACCCCCAAAGGAGTCCGACATGTGTCCTGCAAGCACTCAGCGGTGCTCGGGGTGGGTCCCGGAGGTGCCATAGAGAGGGTCCTCACCTGCTCGAAATCCCGCAGGGTCTGCGTCTGGGCAAGGGGACCCATCTCCAGGTCCCGGAGCAGACACGTTTGCGCAAAGGGGGCAGGGTGAGCTCCTCGGGGGCCGTGGGACCTTCCTGGCCTGGGCAGCACAGGGTCTTCGTCGCCCTCACCCCACGGACTATCTTGGGATGCTGGGAGAGAGCGAGGATGAGTAGCAGTCAGAAGAGCAAAGCTCTGCTCACCTCCTGCCTCAGAGGTGTCACGGGAGGGACACCGAGACACCTCGGGGCCCAGGGAACCGCTGGCTGTAGCCTGGAGTAATGCATGCTGCTGGGGTGCTAAGCAGCAGCACATCACCCTTGTCAGGGGACCAGAACGTGTAGGATCCCGGGAGGCTTCTCAAGGTGTCTTACCCGCCATGCAGCTGGCTCCGGGGAGCACGGCTGGGCCACTGCTGCTGCAGGGGTCCCTGTGAAGAGGAGCACAAGGCCATGTCATGTATGGCAGCAGCGAGTCAGCCCCAGGGGCACAGGGGAGTGTGGGGATGTAAGTGTGCGTGTTCCCGCAGGCATCTGCTCTAAGTGCTCAGACACAAGGCCCCAGGGGCCATGCAGATGGTTGTGCCCCCTGAGGTGCACTTTAGCCCCATTAGCAGCCCTGTCGGGGCCACCTGAGCCCCTGCATCCCAGAGAGGGGGTCTGGATGCTGGCATCGAGCAGGGGGTGCATAAGGCAGGGCCGTCCCCAGCTGCTCTCCAAGGGGCCCCATGCCTCCGTGCTATCACAGCTCACCAGCTCCCCACCGCAGCTGCAATGAGGTTTATTTTCAGCTGAGACACATGAGTCATTTCACGATTTAAAAGAAAGAGAAAAACGACCCACAAATAAAATAAAATTTAACAATAAAAAAAACCCAAAACAAACAGAAAAAAAAACCACAGATTTTTTTCCCTTTAAAATAAATTAGAATATTTATTTTCTAATCTCAGCATGACAGATTTTTGGTGGGGTGTAACAAGCAAGGAGGTGGGCATTGGCTCCCAGTGCCAGAATGGGCATGGTGCCCTGCCCACATGCATGAGGCTGAACCCAAACAGCCAGTCAGGGACAGCACATTCCTGTGGTACAGGGCATGACAAAGGCCCTGTGGCCATATGTCAAGAGCTAGGCACACCAGCACCTTTCAGGCAGGGGACATGGCACTGTTGCTTTGGGAGAGAGCAGGGAGAGAAAACCACAGGGTGCTATGGCCCCTGCAGCAACAATTCAACAGGAGGGGAAACTGAGGCATGATGGCTTCAAACACACCAGTGCTGTCCAGACATGACCCTGCACCCTCCTAGGCACCAAAACCAGTTTCATATCCAGAAGCACAATTCCCAGAGGTGCAATAATCAGAAATGCAGTGCCCAAGGGCGCAGTACTCAGCGACATGATTCCCAGAGACACCCAGAGGTACAACAACCAGAAGCACAATGCCTGAGGACACACAATACCCAGGGAGGCACGTATGACACCTCAAGGAGGACCTATACCCAGGGGTCCAATACAGAGACAAAATGTCCAGGGAGATGACATCAAGACTTGAGATGCACAAGGAGGCACAGTACCCACAGGAGCAGAGTACCCAGTGGCACAGCATCCTAAGGCATAATATACTCCAGCAGGCAAAATACTCAAAGAACAATACCCAGTGACATAACATCCAAGGAGGCATGACACCCAGAAGCATAATACCTGGAGACACAACAATGGAGGTGGTATCACAGACAAATATCTGAGACTCAAGGAGACGCAAAACCCAGAGGCACAACAGCTACAGAGACACAGTACAATACATGGGGGTGTGACACCTGAGGAGATGCAATACCAGAAGAAGCACAACACCCCAGAAGATGCAACACATGGAAGCTTGATACCCAGATATGATGGGAACTGATGCCTGTGGCTCCACTACCATGGAGGCTCCTTATGGCCACACTGAGGCTCATGGCTGGCCACAGGCACTGAGGTGAGTAAACAGAGCAATTGGTTCCCCACATCCCAGCCAGCACCCCCAGCATCTAGACTGGGAGCCCCATGACAGGCCATGGGGACACTGGGACCAGCAGGAGCCCTGGGCTCTGCCACAGCCAGGGCCAGCTGGGATGAACGGGGGCTCCCCCTCCTTGTCCGTGTGCCCAACACTGGGAATTTGTTTTCTGTGAAGGAGAGGCTGTGGCCATGCTGCTGGGGAAACAGAGCTCCAGGAAAACAAGAGCTCTTTCATGCCAGTCATGTCACCCCAGGGCATGGAGCAAAGGCCCCGGCACTGTGTGGAACCAGAGTGGTGCACAGCCCCAGGACTCCTAACCTAGCTGCTGGGCAGCACTTCCCACCCCCATATAACTTCAAGCCCTGGCACGAGGTGTGCCATGCAGCCCTGACTCAGAGCATCCACTGACTCACAGCATCTCCATAGCATTACACCAGGGCCATCGCAGCCATCTGCTGGCACCAGCACCCCAGGGAGAGGGGAGAACACAGGGCCATAGCACATTGGCTGCATGAGAGTATCCCACAGAACAGTGTCCCCAAAGTGCCCAGCACCGCTTGGTGCACTAAAGGCAACTCACCTCTTCCTGCTGCTGGATCACCTTCTGTGGACAGACAGATGGATAGAGGGATGGACGGAAGGCTGGATGAGAGCCCCCAGCCCTGTACTCAGTCACAGCCACTCCAGGTGCTAGCTACTACCTCCAGGCTGGCAGAAAGGTCATAGAGAGGGTTGGGCAAGGCCAGGGCGAGCACAGAATCTCAGTGCTGGGGCCAGGATGCCGAGCGTGACACAGCCTGGCTCCTCAAGGAGTCGTCGGCACAAATGTTTCAGCAGGGGCTGAGTGTCACCGGAGGGGAGGTGGAGCCGGGGGCAGCCGGCCACAACCACGGCGGCTGCCTGTGCGCCTGGGCGTGTGTGCACAGCACACAGCTTGGCCACCCACCGACCACCCGCGCACAAGACATGGCAACAAGGTCTCCATTGAAGGCAGCAGGACAGGGGAGCTGGGGTCAGGCATAACCCACACTCCTGGTGAGGCCAGTTCCCAGCATTGCACCACAAGGATGGTAACCAGCATGGCTCCCAGATCCCAGCAGCGCTGGCTGGGTGCAGGGACAAACGGTGTGACTGGTGGCTCAGGATGGAATTTGGAATGGCCAGAAGCAGAGGAAGAGCAGGAAGAATGGAAATGGGTCTGGAGAGATGGGGCAAGCCAAGCTGCCCATGCCAACTCCTCTAACCATAGACCTGCTCCCAGAGCACCTTTGCCACATCACCTTTCATCAAACCCCACCTGCCTGGTACCCTGAAGAGAATCCAGTGCCAGTTCCAGTGCCAATCCAGGCCCACAGGATCATTGCTTGGCATAGTACATACTGCCTTGGCACCACTGGCTCTCCATGGCACAGGGTAACAAACACCTGCATGCCCCTGGTGCTGGACAAGGGGCCCCTGTTCCTTTCCTGCACGCTGGCAGCTCCTCCAGATTCCCTTCCTGGATGCCCAGCAGCTCTCCTGGGCTTGCCCAGCAAGCCACCAGCTCACCTGGAAGTGGGCTGCCTCACAGCCAAACCTGCAGTGCCAGACCGCGGGACCCCACCGCATGCAGGGAACACCCACGGCCCATGAAGATGTGGCTTGGGACAGGCAGGATCGGGTCCTAAACACAGCACCAGGGAGCACACTCGCATCTTGGCCGCATCCCGGCAACACTGATGCCGGTTGGTACCTGGGCCTCAAACTGCCGCGGCATCATCATATCTCAGCGTGGGCATACGCAGCCCCAACGGGTGTCCCGGGCATCACGACCCGCATCATTCACGGACACAGGCACCCGCGGATGACACATGCACGCACGAACGCGCTCCTCACCTTCGCCGCGGGGCTCGCATCCTGCCCCGTCGGGAACCGCCGCCGCGGGNCCCCCGCGGCACCGGCGGCACCGGGCGGCACTGGGCCGAGCCAGCGGGTCTCCGCAGGCGCTGCCAGGTCGCCCCAGCGCGCGCCGGGGAGGCGTCTCTGCGGCACCGGTCGACTCCGCCTGCCGCTGCATCCCCTCCTCCTCTTCCCTGCCTCCATCGTTCATCCATCCCTGCCTCCATCCCTCTTTCCTTTCCTTCTCTCCCTCTGACCCTCCATTCTTCCTTTGCGATCTCCCTCTCTCATTCCATCCACTCCTTTCTTTGACCCTCTCCCTGCTCCCTCTTTCCATTCCCTGATTCATCTCCTACGTCCCTCCACCCGGCAGCCACCTCCGGCGTCAAACCTCCACTGCATCTAGCCCCCCTGTGCTGAGCCCCAGTCCTTCACCACCCTTCAGTTCCCCAGGAACAATCCCTAGCCCCTTTCTACCCACCCTCCACCCACTCCCCAATCCTTCTGCCAACCTCCCAGTAAACCCAAACAAGTCCCAAATTAGACAAGGTTCTCCACGACACTCTCAACAATCCATCCTGATACCCTAGTTACCCCTAGTCCTCCCTACCACTCTGGTCTTCCTCGGATGCCTCAATCCATATCTGACACTTCCAATCCCTTTTGTCATCCCTAGAACTCCATGAGTCCTTTCAAGTACCCTTTCAGCCCTCAAACACCCTCACTTGCCTCTAATCTTCCACAACTTCCTGGGACATCCCTATCACTCTCAGTCCCCTAACTCCCCTTGAGCACTCACCATCCCAGCCTGACACCCTCAGTCTCCCCAACTCTTGTCACTTCCAATCCCATCTCTGATAACTCCAGTCCCTTTTGACTCCCCTAATTCTTTACCCTACTTGATAGCCTACTCTCATTACTGCTTCTGCCCTCTCCCCCAGTTTGATCCACTCTGCAGGGCACTCACTCCACTGCTCCCCGTTTCCTGGACTCACTCTCCTCCACCCTGTATCCTTCTCATCTTGCTCTCCACTTATCCTGATCCCTTAGCCAGCTGTCCCACATGAAGCCTCCCAACCTGCCACCAAGCAGAGCCTGTTGAGGACCCCCATGTTCATGGGGTCGGCAGTGGGGTGCCATGTCCCCATAACCACACACTCCATCCTACTCGTGGATCATCGGCCACCACAGCCCTTGTTCCCTGGACACCGATACCACTGACCCTGGCAGCCTTGGGGTCCCCTCCATCCCAAAGAGCCCCTCCTCAGGACACAGGCAGGGACCAGAGTCAAGTCTCTATTGCTGGCTCTCTTGGAGGGCCAAGAGCAGGAGGATGTGCCTGCCAACTACATCATCCTGCCAGCATCCCCCGTATTCCAGCAGGCCCCCAGCAAGAAAAGGCTGTAGGGATGCTGAGGCCGTTCCACTGGTGCTGTTCCCCAGGAGAGGGCACCAGTCACCCAAGAAAAGCCAGCAAATATGTCGCCGCGGTGGCGGTTTTGCAACGAGCGGCCTTCTCTCAAGTGGGCGTGGGGAAAGGGCCACAGATATGTATGGAGGCTTTGGGCAAGCCCAGAAGGTGCTTCCACAGAGGGCAGGGTGCCGCCACGACTGGTCAGCAGGTGCCTTGAGCAACGTCCTGGTAGTTAACAGAGGCCGGGGCCAGCAGCAAGGATGTGCCAAGGGGCTGAGGGGCTGCAGGGCTGTCCCACACTCACAGAGCGTCCCACGGGATTGGTATTCCCAGCCCATGCCGCAAGTGAGACTGTGGAGAGGGAGTCCCGTCCCAGTCCCTGGGTCATACAGCCCCACCGAGCGTCAATTTCAAGATTTCACCGATTGCTGCCCTTGACCACATCTCTCACTCTGTGTTGGCTGCCCTGGACTTTACCCACTCTGGCGTCACGGTTGTTCCCTGACTGTCACTGCAGTGTAGGTAGCACCAAGGTATAGGCAGTGCCATGGTGTACATCACACCAAGGTGTATGCAGTGCCAGGGTGTACACAATGCTGGACTGTTCCATCTCAACCATGCTGCCCACAGCGAGGGTAGTCATCCTGGACACTTCTGGCTGTTAACACCAGTCCACCACTTGAACTTTACTGGGTTTAACAGCCCCAAGGGCCACCTCACATGAAGCAGTTTAGTCCAATCCCTGCTGCTTGAGGCACACGCAGCCCCTGGAAGGGCTTAGTCCCCTCAAGATTCATCTTGAGAGCACTCTGCTGCCCTCTTACAGCACATGGAAAGAGGTGGGCAATGGACAGGACCTGGGGTCTGTGAGGGTTCGGCCCCGTGAGGAAGTGAGCATTGTCTATCCCTCACTATCCACCATGCCGGGCTGTGCCATGGGTTCTTCACACCGTCCCCTCTTGAGGCACAACACTTTCCCCCGCGAGGTCACTGGACAAGGCCATGTGGCTCTTGTCCCATGGAGGGCGTTTGCTGGGCGGCTCCTATGCACCCCATATCATTGGGAGTCGGTGGCCAGGGCTGGACGAAGTCCCTAGCTATTCCAGGTGTCTTATCAGGGTCATTGCTCAACAGCAGTGTCGAGGGTGGGCAGGGTCCATAGCACTGCCCCCCCTCTGGGCTGAGGGGTCCAAGAAACCCCCAATCCTGGGCGAGCCTGAGGGGGCATGACCGGACTCGCTATGGGCTGAAGGCCAGGCTGGTCCCCTGCCAGTGGCACCCCCAGCGCCTGGGGGGAGCCGCCCTCACCACCATGGCTGCCACCAGCGCTGCACTCCCGGAGCCGGGCTGGGATGTGCGGAACTGGGAAACTGAGGCACGGCAGCGGTGCAGGATCCCTGGTCAGGTGCAGCGGGGTCCCGCTGAGTCAGCCCCTCCCCTTGCTCTGGGGCTGCTGGAGGCCCGGCTCCGTTCCCCTCCGCCTCCTCCCTCCGGGGCGGGGGGAGTGGGGGTGGGGGCCCGGGCAGGCTGGGGCGGGAAGGGGATGGG
>WBNM01034930.1:70991-94173 GCA_013399055.1 Ramphastos sulfuratus | reverse complement strand
GGGGCGGGAAGGGGATGGGAAAGAGGTGGGATTATGGAGACGGGACCCAATGAGCCCGGAAAACGTGCCCCGCTCGCAGCCCTTTTAGCGCGGCGGAGGGGCCGCAGCAGCCTCCCGCCAGCGTGCGAAGAGAGCCGGCACTCCCGTCCCGTCCCGGCCGGTCCCGTCACGTCCCCCGCCATGGCATTGGGCAAGCTGCAGAAGGTGCTGATCAGCGACAGCCTGGACCCCTGCTGCAGGGAGATCCTGCAGGCCGGCGGTCTCCGGGTGCAGGAGAAGCCCGGACTGACCAAGGAGGAGCTGCTGCGGGAGATCAAGGTGAGAGCGGCTGGGCTGCACCCACGCGTGGGTTTCTGTGCGGGTGGGCACAGTCGGGGTTTGGCTGGCCCGGTTGGCAGTGGACACCTCTCACCCAGGGGATCTCGTCCCCGCCTACCGTCTGATGCAAGAGCTGGTCCGCTTTCACACACAGCATATCCAAGCCTCTAGCTGTCCCCAAAGCCACCACCTTCCCGAGACCATCAGCCTCGGCCTTAGACTCACCTACCGTGTCTGATTTTGTGTCACCAATAGTGTGGCCAGCATGCCTAGGGCAGCGATTGTCTCCCTATACTCGGCACTGGTGAGGCCACACCTCAAATACTGTGTTCAGTTTCGGGCCCCTCACTACAAGAGGGATATTGAGGTGCTGCAGCACGTCCAAAGAACAGCAAAGCTGGAGAGAAGTCTGGAAAGCAGGATGTGTGAGGAGCGTCTGAAGGAGCTGGGGTTATTTAGCATGGAGAAAAGGAGGCTCAGGGGACATCTTACCCACTCTGCAACTACCTGAAAGGACATTGTAGCAAAATGCCTGTTGGTCTCTTCTCCCAAGTAACAAGTGATAAGACAAGAGGAAACAGCCTCAAAGTTGCACCAAAGGAAGTTTAGATTTGGCATTAGGAAAAAATTATTCACCAAAAAGCTTGTCAAGCCCTGGAACAGGCTGCCCAGGGAAGCGGTGAAGTCAGTATCCCTGGAGGTAGCTAGAAGACACATAGAAGTGGCACCTGGGGACATGGTTGAGTGGCAGACTTGGCAGTATTAGGTCAACAGTTGGACTCGAAAATCTTACAGGTTGTTTCTAACCTAAACAATTCTATAACTCCATTCCCCCCAGGACTGTGATGGGCTCATTGTCCGCTCAGCCACCAAAGTCACGGCTGATGTGCTGGAGGTGGCAGAGAGGCTGCAGGTGGTAGGCAGAGCAGGCACTGGCGTGGACAACGTGGACGTGGAAGCGGCCACCAGGAAGGGTGTTCTGGTCATGAAGTAAGAGCAGGAGCACAGGGACACCCCTGCCTGCACTCCTGGGGAGACAGGGGAGGTTTCAGCAGGGTGTTCTCACCACCCATGGCACCACCACCCTGTGGGTCTCCATTCTCATGGGGTGCAGATCCCCATCAGGCTGGGGTTGGCACACCAGTGACACCACTCTTCATTCCCAGCACACCTACTGGGAACAGCCTCAGTGCCGCCGAGCTCACTTGCGGGATGATCCTGTGCTTGGCCAGGTGAGTGTAGGGGCAGGACAGGGAGGCAGATGTGCACCCCACGGTCCTCTGTTCCCATGCTGACCACAGCCTCCCCTTTCAGGCAGATCCCGCAGGCAGCTGCCTCCATGAAGGAGGGCAAGTGGGACCGTAAGAAGGTAGGAGGCAGGTGCAGTGCCCTGAGCAGGACAGGGTGGTGGGTGCCCATGTAGGATGCACTCTCTCATGATCTGCCTTGCACTCTAGTACATGGGCATGGAGCTGAATGGGAAGACGCTGGCAGTGCTGGGGTTGGGGCGCATTGGCAGGGAGGTGGCCACCCGCATGCAGGCTTTTGGCATGAAGGTAAGGAGCTGGGGCAAGGAGGAGCAAAGTGGAGCATGGACCCCCTGGTCTGGCCATAAGCACTGTGCCAGGCTGCAGGTGTGAGCTCCTGCTCTGCCTCAGACCATAGGCTATGACCCCATCATCACCCCTGAAATCTCGGCCACATTTGGCGTGGAACAGCTGCCACTGGAGCAGATCTGGCCCTGCTGTGACTTCATCACGGTCCACACACCGCTGCTGCCCTCCACCACTGGTATGGTGTGGGTTCTGGTGAAGAGCGGCTTGAGGGGAGCTGGACCAGCCCTGCATTGCTCACAGCTCTCCTTCTGCAGGGCTCCTGAATGACAGCACTTTTGCCAAGTGCCGCCGTGGTGTGCAGGTGGTAAACTGTGCCCGTGGTGGCATTGTGGATGAGGGCGCACTGCTGCGGGCACTACACTCAGGGCAGTGCGGTGGAGCTGCCCTCGATGTCTTCACACAGGTGAGTGGGGCGATAGGGACCCCCTGAACTTGGCTTCAGCTCTCTGTCACCTTAACTCTGCCCAAGCCAGAGCAGCCTGGCAAACCTGTGGGACCAGGATCAGGCACAGTCCTAAGCCAGCTACCCTTCTTGAAAGGTGGGGAGGGGACAAATGCCCCCCATGGCTCCCAGATGGGTACCAGGGGCTGATGGGGGGTTGTGTCTGTGTTGGCAGGAGCCTCCAAAGGACCGTGAGCTGGTGAACCACCCCAACGTCATAAGCTGCCCACACCTGGGTGCCAGCACGCGGGAGGCACAGAGCCGCTGTGGCAAGGAGATTGCCATGCAGATCGTGGACATGGCCACAGGGAAGGGGCTGGCTGGCGTAGTGAGTTCCCCCACAGGGCACCTGACCTCTGTGCCTCGGTTTCCCTGTCTGTAAAACATGGGTGCATTGGGAGCAGCCTTGTGCACTTACTGGTGGGTTCTCAGTGCTTGCCCCGCTCTTCTTTACAGGTCAATGGACAGGCTCTCAGCAAGGCTTTTGCACCCCAGACCAAGCCCTGGATTGCCTTGGCCAAGGCTCTGGGCACTGTACTACGCACAGTAGGCAAGCAAGCACAGGGCAGTGTGCAGGTCTGCACCCTAGGTGAGCTGGGCAGGCTGTGTCCTGTGCCTGGGTGGAGGGACCCCAAAGAGTGGCTAGTGCAACAGAGTGCATGGGACCCACTGGGCTGGGTGGGTGGGAGAAGGGATGGGAGGATGAGAGAGTGGGGGTATGGATGGGTGCATGAATGCATAGAATGGAGATGGGGTGGGTGCGTGTATGGATGGGTGGGTGGACCAACTCCAGGATATCTGCTTCACCACTGGGCTGATCATTCTGCTGCTGGTTCATTCGCCCTATTCTTCCTCCTCCCTGCACCCCAGGGACATCCCTGAGGGACTCAGGAAGCTACCTGACACCTGCCGTGGCTGCGGGGATGCTGGCTGGAGGGGCACAGAAGGAGGTGACCCTGGTGAACGCCCTGCTGCTGGCCCAGGAGGCTGGGCTGAAGGTGTGTGGAGACCTGGGGCTCTGCACATCAGCCTGACACAGAGAGACCCTGTCCTGGGTTCACCACATAGCAGCTCTGGGGACAGTCCCTGGGTTGTTCTCCAAGGACATCCCTTTCCTGTGCCCTGCCACTTGCAGGGCCTGGGGGTTGAGTGTCTGTATCTCTCTGGTAGGTCACAACCACCCACAGTGACATGGCCCCTGAGCCCCACAGCAACGTGGGCTTGCTACAGGTGTCCCTGCAGGGCACCTCACACTGGGCAGCGGGATCAGTGCAGGGCAGCACCCCCGTGCTGCAGGAGATCAACGGGGCCACCTTCAAGCAGCCAGCCCCACTGGCAGGCCCCATCCTCATCTACAGAGCCAAAGCCTCTGAGCCCAACACACTGTCTGCACTTGCTGGTGAGATCCTCGCATCACATCTGAGCTGACTGGGACAGGGTGGGGGGTCCCTGCATCCACCCTGGAGTTGAGTCCCTGTTGTAGCAGGGAGAGAGCAGATGTTGCATGGAGAGACAGGGAGAGGGGAGGACACAACTTGGGTTTTGGGGGCTTAGAACGAAGGATTTGGGGTGAGGGAAAGAAACAGCATCATGAACCTTTCAAGGGGTGTTGGGGGGGGGCATAGCTCTGCTACCCACTGGGTGCTGGGTAAGTGGGGCAGCCTGGAGCCCCTAACCCCTTTCCTTCTCTCCAGGGCTGCTGGGGAAGGCAGGGGTCCAGCTCCAGTCCTACCACAGCTGCAGCCCGGCAGGAGGGGAGCAGTGGTGTGTTGTGGGGCTTTCGGGCCCCTTGTCTGACCTTGGAGAGCTGAAGCCACACATCACGGAGGCCTTCCAGCTCCTCGTGTAAACCCTGACTGCCAGAAAGGACTCTCCTCACACCTGCAGCACCTGAACAACTCCCCAAGCCAGGGGATCATTGGACTTGGCTGGTCCCAGGCCCCATTCAGGGCTTGGGGTAGCCCTGTGCTCAATAAAGAGTCCAGGAGAAGAGAGTGTGAGGTGCCTTGTCTCTGTGGTGCCTTGTTCTCAACCCCGAAGCTCTTACAGGCTATATCCATTTTGCCTCCAGCCCTTCCTGCCCCCCTGCCCACCTATTCACACACCCCCTGCTGTTTGCTCAAGGGTGCAAAGGTCTCTGTGGCTGCTGCAAACCTGCGAAGGTCCCGTCTGGACACGATCCTGTGCTAGGACATGGCCCAGAGAGCAGGCAGAGGTCCAAGGGGGGCCGAGCCCTCCCATGAACACCCGCGTCACCTGCCCCCTCCTGCCCCCTGGATTTTCCCTTGGGAGTGTTTCCACTCACTGACCTCATGAGGAAAACAGCATCTTGATGCTCACAAACTGGAGACTGAGGACCTGGGGTTTACTTGGCTCCTCCAAAATGTCAGGGCATGCTCCCCCCTGGAGAAAAGGGTAGTGAGGCACATGTCTGATGGGGAAGGTGGCCCCATCGGATGTCCACAGGATAAATCCATAAGGCACTGTGATCCAGCTCCACAGTGGTTGAGGGGAGGGCCCTGGGATGAGAGGCAACCACTAATGAACAGGAGTCAGAGCCAGGCTGCTGCCTCTTCTCCATGCCTTTATTCCCCGATGCTGCCCAGGTCTACACAGACAATACCACAGTCTCTACCAGCTCGGGGGCCTGAACACCACTGCCTGCTTCCCAGACATCCAAGGTGAGGTTTCCCACGGAGGCCAGTCCCAGATTTCAGGGTGAGCAAGGATGCTGGTGGGAAGGATAGCATTCCCCTCCCCAGGGCTCACCAGTCTGGTCCTGACTAGATAGGCTTCCTGGCATATTCCCGGCGGTATTTGGCGTCTACCCGTGTCAGGTACCAGGTGCCAGGGAAGAGATCCGCCTGGGAGCCGTGGGGAGCATGGTCAGCTGCAGGGAGAGGGTAGTGATGCTCAGTGGGACCCTGGGGTGGTGGTGGGTTTGTGTCACATGCCCCTGGCCCCACTCACCCAAGTGATGGGTCTCCTCACGCCGCTTCATGATCTCGGCAAAGTCCTGAGGGGCCACGCGCTTGCGAGCATCCAGGCGAGCTGGCAAGTCAGCCAGGCTGGAGATCAGCTTGTCCAGGGGTGAGCCTGCCAATGGAGACCCACCCAGGTGAGATGGCACTGCCAGCAGCCCCTGCTCCCTAGCCCTGCGCTTCCCTCCCCTTCCAGCCCCTTCTACCATGGTGAGGCTGACCTGGGGCCGCATCCTGTGAGACGCGAAGTGAGAACATGCTGGCAGCCAGCCCTGAGCCGTAGGAGAAGGCACCGATCCGGCAGCCGGCCAGGTCTCGTGCTGAGGACCTGCAGCGAGAGGTTAGGGGGTCAAAGCAGATTTGAGGCTGTGAGGCTGGTGTCTGCCCCACTGCAGACAGGGGTCCTGGGACTCAGGGCCATGTTGCCGAGCACCAGGCAACTGCTGGGGAGCTCAGAATGAGAATTTCATGTCCTGCCTTGGTGCTTGGCCATTCCCGTGGCTCCTTTGCTGCAGGGTTTGCCATTCTGACAGGCATGACAAGAGGGGTTTTATCCTCCTGGCATTGACAGAAGGGCTTTTTGTGCCAGCTCAGCTCCAGAAAGCTGGGATGAAAAGCTGGCAGGGAGACAGCGCAGAGCAGGATACATCCATGCCGGGAATTTTGTGAAACAAATGCCAGGTCTTTGTTGGGGTGCAATGATGAGTGCTGCCACCTGCCCCTCCAGCCACCCAGGCCAGGGACCGCTCTCACAAAAATTACCTCCCTCCCAGCTCCACTAAGTCAGCTTTTTGGAGGACTCACTGTGCCAGGAGGGAGGCCAAGCAGCCGTACATGGACGGTGTGTACATGTTGCCATTGCGGGAGGAGAGCAGCAGGGAGGGTTTGGTCTTCTGGTTGAAGATCTCCTGGCTGGCTGCCTGGAATGCCTTCTCCACCTCCTTACTGGTGTAGGTGTCCTCCAACTTCAGGCCACTGTACAGAGAAAGGCTGTCTAGAACCCCATCCAGGCACATTTCTGGCCAGGCTGAGGGACAGGGGACACAGCACGGGGACCCACTGAAAAGACTGCAGCCCCTTGTAGAGACCAGTGGCAGTGTCAGGGTTGGGAGTGGCCAAGAAATCATTCAGCAGCAGCCGTCCCACCGACTTCTGCACCAGCTTGCAGAAGGGTGTATGGAAGATAATGTACTTGAAGTCATCAAGGGTGAAGGGCCGCTGGATGCCAGCTGGAAGGCAACACAAGGCTGTCAGCATCTGGTGGGATGTCACAGGCATCCCGGAGGTGCCACCACTTACTCTGCTGCCACTGGCTCTCTGCCTTCCGGCGGTACACAGCGTAGCAGCGGTCCAGTGCTCGCAGGTAGCACTGGATGGAGAGCTGCCCATCCACCACAGGGTACTCGGAGGACAGGTCAGGCTTGTAGAAGTCATAGGCATGTTCCATGTGGGTTCCCCGCAGGCCTGTAGGTAGAGACCCATCTGTCAGGGAGGCTTGTGGAGTCCCAGCTGGATAGAAAGCACCCACAGGTGCTGACTCCCATGCCAGCTCCACATCCAACAGCCTTCCTGGCTCACTCTGTGATGCTCACAGGGATGTGATCAGCCAGGATCCCAGAGTACTCAGAACTGAGCGGCCACAGGAGCTATCAGAACCAGCCCTGCTGGAGCTGAGCACCTTTGTCCAGGTCTGGGACATGGATATACAGCCCCGAGGGACAGCACCCATCAACCCACCATCCCCAGGGTCTCATGATGCTGACCTCTCTCCAGCACCAGTGGGGCATTGGGTCCCACCAGCATGGCAATGGCACCAGCACCTCCTGTAGGCCGAGCATTCCCCGTGGCATAGACAGCGATGTCCCCACACACTACCACAGCGTAGCGACCTGAGGGAAGACAGGAAGGCTGGTGGGGCCATCAGCAGGTAGAAGCCTTTTTCCCTTGGCTCTTGTGTACTCCCATCTGCATGCTACTGGGTGTCACAGCCAAGGCAGGCAACAAATGGAGGTCGTGGAGTAGCAGTTCCCTGTAAGGCTTGATGGAACATCTTTGGGTTTCAGGCCACCTCCTGCCTCCTTCTCCCACTCCATGGCACCCACTCAACATCCAACCCCATGATCTCCACATCATAGCCCCTGCCCACACCCACCATCCCAGGCACTGGACTCCACCCAGGAGGCTGCGTTGAAGAGTGAGGCTGTGCCCCCGTAGCAGGCGTTGGTGGTATCAATCCCCTCCACATCAGTGTTGCCTGAGTCATGGAAGAGCTGCATGAGGACGGTCTTGACAGCCTTAGACTTGTCGATGACGGTCTCGGTGCCCACCTCCAAGCGGCCAATGGCATCCCAGGAGAGACGCCCACGCTCCACCAGCCGCTGTACCACCGTCAGGCACAGGGAGTTGATGTCTTCGTGGGCAGCACAGAAGCCCATCTGCTTCTGGCCCAAGCCCTGCGTGTACTTGCCGGCCTCCACGCCATCGTATTGCTCCAGCTCCTCCTGCTCCACGTACTGGGCGGGGAAGTACACCTCCAGTGCCAGAATACCCACATCTTTGGGCCAGGTGCCTGTCACAGAGGTGCTGGAGAGGCTGCGGAGCAGAGGGAGCAGCAACGGTCCCACGGTGGCCCTGAGCTTCAGGCATAAGTGGTGGCCCCAGTGGGATGCCACTAGCGAGCACCCCAAATCCCTGCCAATTCCCTGTGCCCAGCAACACCTTGAGCAAGAAGGAGAGCGTCCCCTTCTCCAGCAAGTTTTACAAGCACTGCCAGTTCCCAGCCCCTCCCTGGTTGTGTTTCCACCCCACCTGATCTGTGCAGGTGCTCACCATGCCCTCTGCACAGCCATGGGGTGCTGGGCCTCCCAGAGTGCCTGCTCTGGTCCTGGCAGCACCCTCCTCGCCCCCCAGCAGCGCATGGCACGACCAACCAAACGCAGCATCCTTGCCCTGGCAGCTGCACAGATGGAGGGATCGTCGGTGAGACAGGCAGCAGGACAGACAGCAGGATGGGCTTTCAATGGTGCTTTTATAAACTCAGTGAGCAGCATGGCACAGCCCTCCTGGCTCTTATCAACACACTGGATCCCAGTGCTCAAAGGTCACCGAGCACCGGCCAACACGACAGGGACAGTGGAACAAACACTGGCTTTGGAGGGGGCAGTTGCAATATGCCTCTGTCTTGTGCACCAGAGCCTGGGAATGTGCTCAGCTAGAGCCAGGGTTGTTGAGCAGCAGGATGGGCTCTCCTGCAGCCCTGGCCCCCCGTAGCATGGGGCAGCAGCAGCTCCGGTGTCCATAGCTCACTGGCATGGTTGTGGTCAGTGCATGATGTGCATGGTGCTCTGTAGCCTCCCCTACTGACCCTGTGGTCCTGAAGAGGGAGCAGAGGGTTACCAAGGCTTTAGTATCAGCACCGCCTGTGCTGCCTGGGACGTGGTCCACCTCTATTATGTGCTGCAGCTCCAGGGGGTGAAAACACCATGAACTAGGTAAGGGCAGAACTATCTTCAAAACAGCAGAGCAAACAGCCATGTGATGTGTGTGGCAACAGTGCAGTGACACAAGAAGGGACCTTTGGTCCAAGAGCTTCTGTCAACATGGCCACAGGGCAGCACCACAGATCCTGGATTGCTGTGGAGCCTTCTGCACCCAGCAGGGCACCCATTCCCACCCTCACCCATGACAGCTCCCACTCACCCCTGCATCTACGCCACAGGTCTCCTCCATTCCTGCACCCCAGAGACATTCTTGTCCCCACTATCTGCACCCCATGGACACCTATTTGGCACCAGGGGGTCGGGGATGAGCAAACATAACTGCCTGGCTGGGAGAGCCACTAGCTCTGCAGCTCCTGGGTGCTCACCCCCAAACAGCTCCACCAGCAGTGGCAACACTGAAGCCCCCAAGAGGCACTTGAAGAGCCACTGCAGCACCTGCTTCTCTCTCCCCTGTACCAACTCAAGGCCTTGCAGCAACATCAAGCTCGCACAGCACTTGGATGCTTCTTTCTTGATAGATTTATTTTTAGGGGCTGGGGGGAAGAGGAGCGGAGGTAGCAAGGGAGGAGATTGCTGGTGTGTGGTCCTGCCATGGGCCCAGGGCTGTGCTCACTGTGAGGGGGTGAACTTGCAGATGTAGTGATGCTTCTGGGCACAGTCTGTGCTGGACCACACAGTGAAACCTGCCGGAGAGATGGGCCAGGGGTTGGTGGGGTTCACAGAAATAACAGGGGCACCAGCTCTGCCCACTGCAGCACCTGCAGAGGGTACAGGACCCAGAGGAGAAGGAAGAGGGGAGGCCAGCAGAGACCAACCCTTGGAGGTGGATGTGGGATCTGGGCACTCACCACTGAGGTGGGTCAGCACGCCACAGGCTCCCCCTTGGGCACCATTCCCAGCCAGACCATTGCTAGTGCTGTACTTGTCCCCAGTTGCCCACTGCCAGGCCTGTCTCTGTGCAGGAAGAGGGGGGTCAGAGATATGGCTTTGCTGCCCCTCACCCTCCTGGCACCCCTTGCCATCCCCTGTCTCACCTCATGCCCATAGTGTAGGCCAAGCCAAACAGGCTGCACTCGCTGGTAGTAGGAGATAACCCTCTTCAAGGTGGCTGCTTCCTGGGGCTCCTCCACCCAAGCCAAGTGGGCATCAGTATGGGTGGCCTGGCAGTGTCTCTGCAGGGAGAGCCATCAGTGCTGGGGCACCTCCAAGAGATGGGGGGATCTCAGCCACCTGCATGTCCCTGAGGTATGCTTACCTCAGCCTCATCCCAGTTCTGAGGCTGACTGAAGTACTTGAAGCAGCTGAACTTGTAGTAGGACCAGCCCTGGGGGCAGTAGTCTATGTACCGGGCACCTGTGGAAGGAGAGCCATAGGGAGGGATGGGGCACAACCTGTGCCACTGGTCGGTGAGCAGCGTGGCTCGCTCTCAGCTCTGCTGTG
The DNA here is from genome assembly GCA_013399055.1 of Ramphastos sulfuratus. Classification (NCBI taxonomy): domain Eukaryota; kingdom Metazoa; phylum Chordata; class Aves; order Piciformes; family Ramphastidae; genus Ramphastos; species Ramphastos sulfuratus. The sequence goes on along the minus strand of WBNM01034930.1, from coordinate 83,876 downwards.
AAAGCAGCTGCCACCCAAGTTGTGGGACTCACCAGCTGGCCGCAGGAGCCCCAGGCAGCCCAGCAGCAGGACACCAAGTCTGGCTGCTGTCACCATCCTCCTTGTTCCTGGATGTGTCCTGTAAGAGCTCAGGGAGTCACACCAGTCCCTGGAGACAGGGGATGACATCTCTACCTAGAGTTGGCAATCCTGATGTGCTGTGGACTGAACGTAACTCCTTCCAGCTGCCTAGAGGAGATGGCAGCCCCAGGGAACTATGTCTTCCTCTCCCCTCCGTGGCACGAGTCAGTGCCCCGTGCCAGCACCCCATCCTCAGCTCATGCTGGCAGTGGGCTGTCCTGGCCCTACCAGTCCCAGTCTTGATAGGAAGCATCTGGGTGAGCCAAGTTGCTCTGTGGGGACATGGGTAGAGCACCGTTCCCCATGGGGAAAGCACGGGGACTCCAGCCCCGCCTTGACACCAGGCTGCAGTTGCAATGGCTCCGGCAAAGCCAGGGATGGTAGGGCTGCAGGGACTGTGCGCACAGCACAGCATTCCCCTCCCGCCCCCCACCCCAAGCTCGTGGCATGCAGGCCGGGGTTTCTGTGAATGGGCCACATCAGTGGAGTTCCCCTTTGTCCGTGCTAATCTCTGGGCACCAGGCTGACTTGCAGATTCAGCTCATCTTCCCCTCAAAGAAGCAGCGACAAAAGTCGGCATGGGGCTGAAAATTGCATTGCTGCAGCCTGCTCCATCCAGCAAGGGCAGCAGCCCTCAGCTGCCCAGGAGGTTCCAGTGCTGGGACCAGCCCTCGCTTGCCCACAATCCACTTTGGAGCAGCCCCGGGTCCCAGCCACCCTGCAAGGGTCTCCTTCCTCACCTGCTTTCCAGAGACCAAGGGAATAACAGCTTCTGGTGGGTCACTGAGAGAGGAGAGGAGCTGCCCTTTATATGCCAATGCCCAGCAGCAGCAGTGTTTGCCCAACTCAGGTGATTCCCACCATAAAAATCTTATTGCTGATTTCACTTATCCCCCCCACTTTTCTGGAAAGATGCCCAGATCTCTGCTGTTTGCACTCAGTGTTTCCCCAGAAGGACAGGAAGAACCTCTCCTAGTTGGTCAATAAAACCCCTGCAATTAGCATTAATAACACACACAGAGATAATCTTGCATCCCAGAGTAGCCTGGCAACAGGCAGGGATACCCACTGACCCAGTCCTGGCTGGACAGGGGGCTAGCAGAGGTGAGGCTGCCCCGATTCTTGGCCAAAGCATCCCTGTGGTGAACAGCCAGGCCACAGGTGCCACCCACTGGCATTGCCCATATCCCCAACCGAGGCATGGCATCCCACGCCCTGCGCAGCTCTGCCATGCGTCACTCACACACCGCCCTTGTTTGAACTGCCTGGGGATGTTTGTCAGCTGGATGCAGGGATGTGGGAACAGCCTGCAGCTGGGGGTTGGCAGGTGCCATCGGATAGTGGTGTGGGTGACTGGTCCCCACGCCTGGCAGTGACGCAGGGTTTCATCAGTCTGCACTCCTCCAGGAGAAAGGGGCAGATCCTGCAGAAGCAGCCCCTGCCACCCCTACCCCATGTTGCGTACCTGCAGCCCTGGCCCTCCTCAGGCTGCTCTGGGCCCCAGCAGAGCCCTTTAGCATGGTCTGCTACAGCCTTCTTAACCACGGTCTCCACTCCTCACCTCAGGGTGTCCTCTTGAATGAGCAGGAGGCAGCTGAAGCCCAACTGCCTTCACTACTTCGACCAGGCTGCTCTGGAGCATCACTTCGCTAGCTCCTAATGTAACAAAGCAACTTTGAAATATCTTCCTGCTGCCTGTCCCTTGCCTGCTGCAAAGCTGCCAGCTCCTAACCAGTGCTCTGATGCTGCCAGCTATAGCCAATGCCTGGCTCTCCTTCCTCTGCCACTCAAAGACCCTTGGAGGAGACTGAGAGCTATGCAGGAGGCAGCTACTCACAGAGGATCCAGCCCTAGACCTAAGCCTCACTTCCCCCAGCATGGAAGGCTTGTATCTGGCTGGAGCTGTCACTTCTGGCTGTCAGGCTCTAGCCATGTCCCCCAGGGATCTCCCACACCTCCTTCATGGCAGCTTTTGCTGAAACGCACGGGCTGAGTGCTGCTACGCCCAGAGGGAGCAGCTCCATGCCAGCATGTGGAGGCATGTCTGGCTTTCACCACAGGGCAGGAGGAGGATCAGACCTTGGATTGCACAACTGGGACACAGCTGCTACTGCTTCCCAAGACCTCTCGAGCATGGGCCAGTTTGACAGGCATCCTCCAGACCCAAAGGGTAAAGCCTTCCTGTGCTCAAACACAGCTGCTGCCCACTTCCATTTCTTCTGAATAAACAACCTGACAGAGAACAGCTGCTCTGACTTGTGGGGAAACCCTTCGAACACAGCAGACCCCTATAAGAAGGACTCTATCCTTGTTTGATGAGAAGGCAAGAAAATGTTCCCCAAAGGAGCTTGAGGTTCCTCGGTTACTTTTTGGTTAGATAAGGGATGCCCCAGCTCCCTGTCTGGCAGGTTCAGTTAGGCTTATTTGGATGCAACACAAGTTTCCACAAGCCTCTTGTCACCCCAGGCAGCAGAAGATGCTTGTGCCATCCCCAAGGAGACAGTTCAAGTCTGAGCTTGCACACCAGCAAACTCGACGCAGCTGTGCCAGAGACAGAGCAGAGCTCGCTGAACTTTGGCACAGATGCACAACCTGTGGGACAAGAGGGATGAAAGCATCCCGGAGGTTTGTACTTGCCAAGCTGCCTACACTAGAAGATAAAGGAGCTGCGCTGTTTGAATATTAAACCCTTAAAATGCCCCCAGTGGCTTTATCCCTGCTAGGCATCGGAATTCAGCTACTGGCTCTGTCCAAGTGCACAGCAAGAGCTGGAAACCAGCCAGGTGATCACTAGTGGAGCTCAAGGCATCGGTGGCTCCTCCCTCCTTGACACACAGGAAGGCAGCCATTCTCTGTTCTCTAATTGTTCAAGTCAAACGTTTCAAGCCTGAAAACATCACGGAGGAGCCACAATTCCCCATTTCAGAGGCTAGAGAGTTGCACACCTTCATGCACCAGCTGCCAGGCTAAAGCCAGGGAGGAAGCCTCAGTTCTAGGGTGAGGGTTCTCCTCCCAGCTGGAAGAACTGCTCAGGGAAGCAAACGAGACCTGAAAGAGCAGCTCTACTAACTGCCACCTGACCATGCTTGCTCACACCTTTCTAACAGCTACACAAAATCCCCAGCCCTTGTCTAGCTCCCAGACTGCCAAGGCAAGTGAGAGCTCTTACTCAAAGCATTTCAGAAAGGCCACGTCCCAGTTCCTCCTCAATCCTTCCCAGTATGCCCACCTGCTTGGCTGCTGGTTACTGTCCCCTTCTCAGCTACCAGGGGACCCAGAATCCTCCTGCTACACCTGAACTAGGCTGCTTCCAGGTCCCATGAGGAGTGGGGTTCAGGCACTGCTGAGGCACAGCATGGAGCAGCCTCAATCCCTGAAAGCTCTGTCGTGACATAGACTGTAGAGGTCCTAATGAGCCCTCCCTTGACAGGGGTCTGAACAGCTCCTGAATGTCGATGATTGGCTTAGAATCCAGTGGCTATGCCATGCTAGCTGGGAAGACAAAAAGTGGCAATACACACACTGGGCACATACTCTTTATTCTTGGGGGATAAAAATTGCTTGTACATTTTTGCAGCAACTATTTTCATAAAAGACTTTTATAAAAAATGTAAAAATAAGCAAATATTTTTCCATTATTAATATAGGAAAACGCTGCTGTGTGAATGGTTACTCTACAACTTAAGAGATAAAATACCACCTTAAGGAGATATTATCTTTACAAGTAGTTAAAAAAAAAAGGCAGGCAGAGGGCCATCATATTAACATGCCAGGCACAAAGCTGGCTTCGTGCCACAGAGGGCACTCATCTTGTAAAAGGCAGCCACACATATAACAAGGCACTTGGTTATTTGGGGCTAATGAGAAGCCCTTTGTTTCTTTCGCATCGATGTAGCAACACTTCATTATTTGCAGTGAAATAGGTACCTGGACAGACCTCCAAGGAGCTTGTAGGCTCCGGCCTGGAGATCTGAGTCAGTTGCAGCTAAAATTCACAGGATGCACCGCAGTGAGCGTGCCGGAGGACACTGCTGCGTGTGTCGTAAAAAGCAGTGACTTCAGAGTTAAAAACGTCAGCCCAAAATGCTGGCCCCCGGAACCAGCTCCTCCTGAGGCCCTGCCTTCATGTACCATGGAGTTGAATGGTGAGAAAAAGCTTTTGCTCTTGATCAGAATGGAAAGAAACATTAGAGAAAATACTGTACATGGTAGGATGTTGAGAGGCCACTGCTCAAGGGCAGCAGCCTGCTCTGTCCTTTGGCAGCAGCCGACAGCCCAGGTCTCTTTGGAACACATCTGCAGGGTTCCCCCGAAGAGGTAGGAGCAAACCATCCCCAGAATTGTTCACTTCAGCTGCTGACTGGTCCACAGCCCTTCAAGGGAAGCGTGACTCTCGTGGACAGAGCAGGAAGAGCAGCTGTTTGTCTAAGGTCAGCAACAGCTTGCTTCAGTAGCTCCAAAACACTGGGGAGGCTGCAGTACGAATGGCACTGCTGTCCCACAGAGCACATGGGGCACCTCAGCTGGAAGACCTTGACGCAGGCTGCAGCTGAGAGCACAGGGCAGCCCCAAACTTGTTAATGAAACTGCATCAGGCAACAGTTTCTGATATCTGAGATAGCATCTGAGATATCTGGTCTGCTGCTTAAGTCCAGCTCCTGGCTTCAGGCATGCTGCTGCTGCTGCTGCTGCTGGAAGCCTGGCTCAGGAGTCAGTGCTGCAGCCTCCTTGTTGGGAAGGAAGGAAGAGGAGGCAGCCCTTCCCCAGGGCTGAAGCAAAAAGCACATTTTTCAAAGGGCTGGACACCGCTCCTGACGCAGAAGGACACACACTGCAAACATGTAACGACATCCTTGACACTTTTTGATAAGATCATAATGAGGCAGCATATGGTATCTGGAGGACAGGAAACAGCCACCCTTGGATAGAAGGGAGGGGAAGTACTGTGCAAGAACGCTGGGAACTTGTGTTATCAGGTTTTGAAACACTCGGGCTCATCCCAAGGGCTTCCCAAAAGGCCTGTGTCAGTTGCAGGGTATTTCTTCCATCACGAGAGCCTGTGAAGGCAGTCCATGGACACACCTGGCAGGACAGGGTGTGTAGGGTAGTGTGTCAAAAGGGTCAGGTGTGTCTCACGGAAGACATACAACATTGTAACAGGGGAGAGGTGTACCTAAAGGCCACCACCAGAGAGGACAAGGTCAGACCAGCGTTTTTGGGAGGGGGGTGCAAAAAAATAAAAGAGACCTAAGAGTAGACTATATGCATATATCATCTCCTAATACCTGGGGAGTAGGCAGTGAGAATGCTAATGGGTGTTAGTGGGTTTGTACAAGACAGAGGCTCCTGAAGAGGAAAGGCTGGAGCTGTGTGACAGAAGGTGTCACTTGACCTGCAGATGTTTTGGGAAGTCCGGCTAGCTTGCTGAGCAAGAGTGGCCGCAGGAAGGAGGAGTCCAGGAATATGGGTGCAGCTCTGAGCTGTGTCAAAACAAGGCAACTTGAACTTGAGGAGAACTAGTAGAAGGTGCTTCAGAGGGAGGTTATGTGGGTAACAAAAGGAGTAACAAAATAAGGATACAAAGCCATTTTTGGCTAAATTTCTGGAGAAATGACCACGAGATGCATTAAGCTGAAGAGCTGTCTCCCCACAGAACTGGTGGCACATGTTTAAAAGCAGACTGGAGAATCCAGTGCAGACAGCAATCACACCCAAGGTGCATGGGAATTGGTTAGAAGCGACCCAGCTGGTCTTCTCCATCACCAGCTTCTACAGTTCTGTTTAGCATAAAAGCATAGAAGCCTACAGTGACCACAGTCCTTCCAACAACAGAACAGCCTGGGCTCATTAAGACTCTTGGATACTAAAACGGTTCTTCATTTCCATCCTGGAAGACCTTCATGAGTTCTGGAGTCCGTTTGAATTGGGCTTCAACTTCGACTGCCCTCAGGCATACACCTGCATGTTGTTCCGCTGCTGCTCGGTCATGTGAGCAGCCGCTGGCCCACGCTGGTTGTTACTGGGGCTGGTTGCCACATCAGACCAGTCAGAGGCAGAGTGTGGGGAAGAGCTTGACCACTGGTCTGGAGATTCAGGCGACGGAGTCAGGTATGGGTGCTCCCCTTGTAAGTGCCGGTTGTGGCTAGGAGTCCGTTCTGTGGCTGAGGAGTAGCAGCTGTGCTGTGATGGCGGCGTGGGGTACTTCCCCATTGAGCTCTGGAACTGGTGGTAGGCTGGGAGGACTGTCTGAGCCACTTGCCCGTCCTGCTGAGGGATGGCAGCCATGGAGAACGAGGCACTGGGCAGCTGAGCTATATCTGGTATCTGGTACATGGAGCTAAGAGGCCCAGCCACGTTCTGGGTGCAGTTTGGCTGGGTCTGTTGTGGCAGTGCTGGTTGGTTTATGCCACCCTTGGGAACCAGCTGGAAAGTCATGATAGGGGGCAGAGACTCCCTGGATACTCCCATGTGCTTTGTATCTGCTTGAACCAGGCCGCTCTGCTGAGGAACAGTGGGGTGCGGATGCATCACCTGTGGCACCATGCCGAACATCTCGTTGTACTGAGACTCGTTCACCTCCATGCGGCTCATCCACTCAGCGGAAACGTTGGCCGGCCGCAGCCTGCCAAGCCCGCTATTGGGAGGGGTGGTTCTGTGCTGTGAAAGCAGCTGGCTGACAGACGGCAGCACCGTGCTAGATCCACGTCCTAAGGGTTGCATGTCGTGGAGGTTGGAGAAGGACATGGTGTGTGCAGCCTGCACCGATGGAGCAGTCAGCAGCGAGCTGGGTGACGAGTGTAACACCCCTGGTGAAGGCATCACAGGAGACGATGTTGGCTCAGATGCAAAGGCATGGGGTGATTCCAGGGAATCAACTGGTGACAGGGTCACTGAGCTCTCCGAAAACTGCCCTTTGCTCTCACTGAGGGACTTCTTTCTTCTCCTCTTTGCATCTTTGGTGAGGTTTGTGGGCATGATGCCTTTGGCATTTGGTTTTCGCGACTTCTTGCTCAACGAAGCATGCTTCAGATTGAGGAATGACCTATTTGGGCCACAGATGACTGGGGAGAGGGCAGAGTTGAGCATGGCACTGGGGTGCCCAGCAGGGCTATGCGCCACGTTGTACTCGTTGAGAAGCTGCACTATGTCGTGGTGCATCCGGTCCTGGGCCACGTCTCGAGGCAGGCGGTCCATGTGGTCTGTGATGTCTCGATTGGCAAAATGGTCCAGCAAGATCTTTGCTGCTTCAAAGCTGCCTTCCCGAGCAGCAAGGAAAAGGGGTGTCTCTTCCTGAAAGCAGAGAGTAAGTACTTTAGTGGCTTCACCGTGCTGGCACTGACTTATAGCTAATGCTGCCTTAGTGGTGTGGCCACACCTGGAAGCAATGTTTAATGTGGTGTCACATTAATGGTCTTGAAGAACAGCCCACCTGAGAGGTCCCCATTGAGCAAGGCAGATTACAAGAGACAATTTGACACAGAACAGGCTAAGCTACCCCACCATGAAGTGCATTATTCTGCCATGAGTCCTTGGAGGAACTGTGAAAGCATCTGGTGCTTTCTTTCATTGTCCCCTAAGAGGGAAAGCACTAAACCATCCCAGTAAAGATCTAAGCAATATAGAAGATGCCCTAGATAAAGAAACCAGACTAAGACACAGACGAGCTAACAGTGAAGCTACAGAGGTCTGCACAGTGCAGACTGTCTCTCAGAGGGGTTTCTCTCTCATATCTGCTCTGTATTGAGACCCCTGGAAACATGTGACTGCTGCTGTGCTGCCAGACCTCTCTGCTAACCAGAATCCAGCTGCTTGGCACCAGCAGCACTTCACCCTGGTGCTCTCACACACCGCTAACTTTGTGCATTCCTTTTGTGCAAGAAAAGCAGGACTGCACTGATATCCAGAGAACTGCTCTCCCATATCACAAGTCCTACAAGATTTGGAGATATCACATGGGGACAATTCCAATCACAGTCTAGGTTTGGAAGATCTGTACTGAGAATCCAGTTTACAGAATCTGAACTTAGTTCACCATCAACAGTAAAAAATCATAGAATGGCTCAGGTTGGACAGGACCTTAGAGATCATCTATCCCAATCCCCCCACCACGGGTAGGGACGCTTCTCAACTAGACTCAGCTGCTCAATGCCTCATCCAGCCCGGCCTTGAACACCCCCCAGCAGGAGGCATCTGCAACCTCCATGGGCAGCCCATTTCAGAGTGCCACTACCCTCATACGGATGCACTTCTTCCTAAGATCCAGTCTGAATCTACTCACTCTCATCTCAAAATCATTCCTGCTTATCCTATTGCCAGACACTCTTATGAAAAATCTCTCTCCAGCCTTCCGGTAGGATCTCTTCAGGTACTAGAAGGCAGCTATAAGGTCTCCCCAGAGTCTTCTCTCCTCTAGGCTGAAGAGATGCTAAAGACATGCTTCTAGTTAGGAAGCACAGGCATGCTGAGCACACTCCCACTATACCTTGTTATCTTGCATGTCTCTGTTGGCTCCATTTTTCAGCAGCACTAGTGTTGCTTCCACATTGTTCACAGCAGCAGCCCAGTGAAGAGCAGATTTACCTGTAGGGAAACCAAACAGCTTCAGTTGAGAAGATATTTGCTCAAGCACCAAGATGAACAGAATACACTGAGGGAAGAAAGTAACCACAGAGCATGTGAACATGTCCTGCAGTCACCTTTACACTCTGGAAGCCTTAGTAACACACCTCTACATTACCAAGATGCAGCAGGACTTTTGGCACTTGCCCTGGGATGGCTTTGTGCTTATTTATTAAATAATCTGCTCACAGGGTCATATCATATCATGTTTCAGAAAACAGCAGCATATCCAACCCCATTATTTCTTCTGCTCCTCTTCCAGGACTGTTTAACCAAGCCACTGTGCAGTAGCCTGCAGTCTAGAACTGCTGGGAGGACTTCCTCAGGAGAGCCTAATGTCTGACTTAGCTACAGAATTAACAAGCAGCCCACACAGGGAGAGCAGAAGGGCATCCCTCCTTGCTTGCATCATGACAAACACTTGCTTAGCCCAATACACTGTGTTCCCATTACCGTGGTCATCTACGGCATTCACATCTGCCTGGCAATTAATCAGCTCGGCCACCATGCCCTCCACAGCCAGACGTGCAGCCAGAATTAAGGGGGTTGTTCCGTCATTCATCCGAGCATCCAGGTCTGTCACTCTGTTACGGATCAGGATCTGGACAACAGGGGAAGACATTTTTTTTTTCAGCACCACTACAAAACAAAACTGAGAAGACTTTGCAATGGAAAAGCAGCCTGAGTGCTGAAGTGCAAGGACTCAGATAGTAGGTGACAAATGCAAACAATCACATGCCAGAGGATTCACGCATGCTGAGTTCTTCAAGCCTGAATGTGAAACACAGTTTAATCAGGCCATCACACTGTGGGAGGCACCAGAGCAAGGCTGTGAGCAGAGTGCAGCTTGGGCAACCTCAAACAACTATAGAATACAGCTGCTTTAAGAGGGGCTCTTCAGTTGCCGTACCTGGAAGACACCCTGGGCATCAGCAGCCACAGCTGCGTGCAGGGGAGTCCGCCCCATGTTGTCCCGTGCATTGGCATCTGCGCCAGCATCCAGCAAACGTTTGGCGGCATCTGCCCTTGAGTAGCGGGCTGCTAAGTGCAGTGCCATCTCCCCAGTGCGGTCTGTTTGGGCTTGCAGGTTGGCACCTTGATAGATCAAATCTGTTATTATATTTGCTGAGGAATCTTCTGCATCCTCATCATCCTCACTGATATCAGAGCCGCCCACACGCAGAGACGCCAACATAAGCGGAGTACAGCCATCTGCAAGAGAAAAGATGGTATCACAGCCATTTGGCAGCAACAGCAAAAGGGAAGGAAATGCTCTCACAATCCTCTCCCCTTGGACACCTACAGCTACAATCCCTTTAGTCACTTCAACCCAGGCCTGCTCCCTTATCTTAAAGCCCAACAGAGTTAGTGAGTTGTTTTCACAGAATCACGTATCTTTAGAGGTTGGAAGGGACCTCTAGAGATCGAGTCCTAAGGAATCTGAATGTGCACAAGTCCATGGGGCCTGATGAGATCCACCCACGGGTCCTGAGGGAACTGGCAGATGAAATTGCCAAACCACTGTCCATCATATTTGAAAGGTCATGGCAGACTGGTGAAGTTCCTGCTGACTGGAGAAGGGCAAACATAACACCCATCTTCAAGAAGGGAAAAAAGGTTGACCCTGAGAACTACAGACCAGTCAGCCTCACCTCTGTGCCTGGCAAGATCATGGAGCAGATCCTGCTGAAAGCTCTGCTAAGGCAAATGGAAAACAAAGCAGAGGTGACTGGTGGTAACCAGCATGGCTTCACCAAGGGCAGATCTCGCCTGACAAATTTAGTGGCTTTTTATGAAGTCACAGCGACAGTGGACAAGGGAAGGGCAATTGATGTCATCTACCTGGACCTGAGTAAGGCATTTGACTCTGTCCCACATGACATCCTGGTCACCAAGCTGGAAAAACATGGACTTGATGGGTGGAGCACTGCTGGATAAGGAATTGGCTGGATGGTCGCACACAGAGAGTGGTGATCAAGGGCACAATGTCCACCTGGAGACCAGTGACAAGTGGCGTCCCTCAGGGGTCAGTGCTGGGACCAGTGCTGTTTAACATCTTTGTCAGTGACATGGACAGAGGAATTGAGTGCACCCTCAGCAAGTTTGCAGATGACACCAAGCTGTGTGGCACAGTCGACTTGCTAGAGGGCAGGGATCCCATCCAGAGGGACCTGGACAGGCTGGAGAGGTGGGCCCAGGCCAACCTCATGAAATTCAACAAGGCCAAGTGTAAGGTCCTGCACCTGGGTAGGCACAATCCCAAGCACAAATCCAGGCTGGGTGGTGAATGGCTGGAGAGCAGCCCTGAGGAAAAGGACCTTGGGGTCTGGGTTGATGAAAAGCTCAACATGAGCCTGCAGTGTGCGCATGCAGCCCAGACAGCCACCCGAGTCCTGGGCTGCATCAAGAGAAGCGTGGCCAGCAGGGCAAGGGAGGGGATTCTGCCCCTTTACTCTGCTCTCGTCAGACCCCATCTGGAGTACTGTGTGCAGTTCTGGAGCCCCCAGCACAGGAAGGACATGGAAGTGTTGGAGCGGGTCCAGAGGAGGGCCACAAAGATGATCAGAGGGCTGGAGCAGCTCTGCTATGAGGACAGGCTGAGAGAGTTGGGGCTCTTCAGCCTGGAGAAGAGAAGGCTTCAAGGAGACCTTAGAGTAGCCTTCCAGTATCTGAAGGGGGCCTACAGGAAGGCTGGGGAGGGACTATTTATAAGGTCTTGCAATGACAGGACAAGGGGCAATGGGTTTAAACTGGCAGAGGGAAGATTTAGACTAGATGTTAGGAGGAAGTTCTTTACAGTGAGGGTGGTGAGGCACTGGAACAGGTTGCCCGGGGAGGTTGCGGCTGCTCCCTCCCTGGAGGTGTTCAAGGCCAGGCTGGACGAGGCCTCAAGTAGCCTGTGCTAGTGGGAGGTGTCCCTGCCTATGGCAGAGGGTTGGAACTAGACGATCCTTGAGGTCTCCTTCCAACCTTACCTTTCTATGATTCTATGATTCCCTGTCAAAGCAGGATCACCCAGGGTAGTCTGCACAGGAATGCGTCCAGGTGGGTTTTGAAAGTCTCCACAGGAGACTCCACAACCTCTCTGGGCAGCCTGTGCCAGTGCTCTGTCACCCTCACTGTAAAGACGGTTCTCCTCATGTTGAGGTGAAACCTTCTATGTTCCAGTTTGTACCCACTGCTCCTTGTCTTATTACTGTGGACCACCAAAAAGAGATTGGACCCATCCACTTGACACTCACCCCTCAGACGGGACTTTCAATACCTACTGCAGCCCTAAGAGGCCTTCTCAAATAAGCAACATCACCACAAAACAAAAAAAAGTTGCTGCTGAAGTGGAAAACTTCCTCAACAATATAAAGGTTATCTGAATTCCTAAAGAGGAGCAAGCCTAAAGAAGTCAAAGCCTTCAGATGTGTAACTATGTACCTGGGGAAAAGAAACAACTGACAAAAAATATCCGGTCAACTAGCCACTGATCAGTGGTGGCATTTTGCAGATACTAATCTGAGGTAAAACATAGATGAAAGCTTTCAAACCTGTTACACACCAAAGTCTTCACCAGATGGACTCTGAAGCTAGGATAAACAACTACTAAAAACCAGAAAATGCCCCAGGAATGAGGCTGAACCAGCCTCACCTTCCTTTTTATAACATCCATGACCAAAGCCCTAAGCAAACTGACCAAGCATGCTCTGTACTTTCACAGAAGTGGTCAGTATTCAAGGATCACCTCCACTGTGTCCAGAAGCAGTGCATACCAACAAAGAGGAAGGCAGGGATGAATACTAGGAGGCCTGCCTGGCTGACCAAAGAAGCTCCTGGACATGCTGTCACACAAAAAGAAACTCTACAAGGAGTGGAACAAAGGACAGCTAGAATGGGTGGTATATAAGGAGGCTGCCTGAGCGGCTAGAAATCTGGTTAGGAAAACCAAGGCACAGTTTGAATCGAATCTAGCCAGGGAGGTCAAAGGGAACAGCAAGAATTTCTACAGGTATATTAATAGTAAAAAGAAGACTAGGGAAGGTGTGGGCCCCCTTGGAAAGGAAACAAGTGAAATGGAAACAAGTGATGTGGAGAAGGCTGAGTTCCTCAACAACTTCTTTGCCTCAGTACCCACTGCAAAGGCCTTCAGCCACAGTT
>WBNM01034930.1:15558-70777 GCA_013399055.1 Ramphastos sulfuratus | reverse complement strand
GCACAAGCCAACCTCATGAGATTCAACAAGACCAAGTGCAAGGTCCTGCATCTGGGTCGAGGCAATCTAAAGCACAAATACAGGCTGGGCAGGGACTGGCTGGAGAGTAGCCCTGAGGAGAGGCACTTTGGGGTGCTGGTGGACGAGAAGCTCAACATGAGCCAGCAGTGTGCAATTGCAGCCCAGAAAGCCAACCAGATCCTGGGCTGCATCAGGAGAAGTGTGGCCAGCAGGTCTAGGGAGATGATTCTCCCACTCTACACCACTCTGGTGAGACCCCACCTGGAGTACTGCATCCAGTTCTGGAGCCCCTGTTACAAGAGGGATGTGGACATGCTGGAGCATGTCCAGAGAAGAGCCACAAGGATGATCAGAGGGCTGGAGCACCTCTCCTGTGAGGGCAGACTGAAAGAGTTGGGATTGTTCAGTTTGGAAAAGAGGGGGCTCCAAGGTGACCTTATTGTGGCCTTCCAGTATCTGAAGGGGGCCTACAAAAAACCTGGGGAGGGACTTTTTAGGATATCAGGTAGTGACAGGACTAGGGGGAATGAAGCAAAGCTGGAGGTGGGTAGATTCAGACTGGACATGAGAAGGAAGTTCTTCACCATGAAAGTGGTGAGAGCCTGGAATGGGTTGCCCAGGGAGGTGGTTGAGGCCTCATCCCTGGGGGTGTTTAGGGCCAGGCTGGATGAGGCTCTAGCCAGTCTGATCTAGGGTAGGGTGTCCCTGCCCGTGGCAGGGGGGTTGGAACTAGATGATCCTTGTGGTCCCTTCCAACCCTAACTGATTCTATGATTCTGTGATTCTAAGTACACTGTGTAGAAGGGACCATGGAACAGAACCTACTCCAGTATTAATGAATGGTGTACCAGCAGCGTCCTACACATGCACAATGTCTTGTTCTCCATGCACCCCTCCACAGCACTGCAAGGCTCCAGTGATGGGCCCACAATGATGTGTGCCTCCACAAAGGCTACATTTACATTCGCTCAACCATGCTTCTTCAAACCTCTAATTTAACCTAGATCCCTGATTAGAGAGGTTGATCTAGGAATACTAAATCGTGCTGCTGATTTTTCACCCTTGTTAATGCCCTCCTTGGTGTAGTGCAATTAAGGTCTAAAACATCTCCACACATTGCTGAGTGCTTCAGCAGACTGAATATCACCAGATAGTTATTGCCTCAAACCAAAGGCTTCACCTGTACATGCTAATGTTCACTTACTGCTTTTACTGCTTTACTTGACATATACCACAGGCACCTAGAAAGTAAGAGGGACTGAGCTGACAGCAGGAATGAACTGTCTGTGCTAACCAAAATGATTCTGCGATTCTAAGTGCCTCACTGGAGCTTGACAGAGGTGAGCAGAAATTTTGTTTCTTCGATATAGATCACAATAGAATCAGAGTAATTATGGTTCAAAGAGTCCTTTAAGAACATCCTGTCCAACCCAGCACTGCTAGGTCACTGATAAACTATGTCCCTATGTGTCACACACACACACATCTTTTAAATACCTCCAGGGATGATGACTCCACTGCTTCCCTGGGCAGCCTGTCTCAGTGTTGGACAACCTTTTCAGTAGAAGATTTTTTTCCTGTTATCAAATTTAATCCCCCCGAAATTCAAGACAATCTTTCAGCAACTGATTTATTCCATGAACAAGCAGGGAACCTTCCTGGACCCTGGAGACAACAGGTCCCCTGCTTCCCTGTCTGCACAGCTCTGTCTGCACTGAATGAAGTGCCTGAGCCCTGCAGAAAGCCATGCTGCAGAGCAAGGATTCTGTGCTGATAAACAAGGTGATGATCTCCTATTGGAAGTAACATAGACAGCTCTAATGTTCTATTTCCATTTCCTGGCCTCTGATCACCTAAGCTTTCCTGACTATCTTAGAGCAGTCTCAAAACTTCCTGAAAATTCACCATTTTTGGTGAAGCAGGGGCAGAGGGGGGTGCAGAGGGAGGCTGGTGGCAGCAGCAGGAACGACAGCAGCAGCAGCCTGCATGCTCCTCCTAGTGGCTCACAACCACAGGGGACACTGCCTTGCACCGAGCTATTTTGTTGGACAGCAGCAGTGTTGACGTATGGGCCTGGGTTCGGTTCCAAGATTCAGTCCTGTCTATAGATCCTCTTTGCCAGTTGTCCAAGGCTATACTTCCTTTTGTCCTCCTCCCTCCCACTGCTGGCTCTGCTTCCTTGTCCCAAATGAACACTTCTCAGTATTCAAGTCAGGCTGTGGTCTCCTCCGTACTGCCCCAACACAAAGAGCAGAGAGACAGAGCACAGAAAGCTTTCCTTTTCTCCAGCACCATGGCCCTGGGAAAACCATTCACAGGAAAGGTCTTGCTCACTCAGACACTACAGTTACTCTGGAGAGATCATGCTTAGCTGCTCTACAGACACACAACTATAGTGTGCATTAAATCCTTGGAAAAATTAGCTGCTTCTCTCCAAAAAGCTTCTCAGGTATGTGCAGCTCTGTTTAGAGCTTTGTAGGCTGGCCACACATGGGTGGTTTTATGAGATTGGCAAAATGTACATCCCAGCAGCGCGTCACAATTAAGTGCTTGATGGACTACTAGAAAAAAAAAAGATGTGGACACAATGTCTTTTTTCTCCTTCCAGCTTGTTCTCTGAAAGAGCTGCAAAAGAACCCCAAAGGATCCAGCTGGAGGCAGACACACAGCATGGAAAATTCCAGTCTGAACCACTGAAGTTTTAGTAACTGAAAAAGAGGGGCATATAATAGGGACAGTTAATCAGTTTTAATTATAGGTGGTGTTACCAGTTATGCCCTATAATTGCATTACCCTGGTTACACACTCACAATAACTCCAGTGAAAAGCATGTCCTCACCACTCTGGGGAACAGAGAGAAAGAACAGCATGGGGAGACAAAGGTGACAGCAGCATTTTATAAAACCTTTTCTGTTTGCTGTCTTTCAAGAAGACAGCCCCTGAGCAGATGTAAAACTCAGAGCAAGATGGTTAAAGCCAGACAGATACAACTGAAGGACTCATGCTGGCATGATATGCTGAAAGCATGGATGTAGAGAACCCACTGACTAACTCTCTAGGTAGTACATCTGTAGTAGTGGACCCCTTGAATACCCCTAAACTCAGAGACTGCAGAGGTGTTGGGTTAAGAGAGGTAATAACCTTTAGATACACCAAGGTGTTTCAACTTTCCTCTCTTCTCTCTAGAAAAGGTCTCTGCTGTTCTACCTGCCACCTGGAACCGTGGCCAGGATCTAACACCCAGCTCCAGATGGCTCCAGTCCAAGCGCCTGCACACAAGTCACTCGGCCTCAATACTCTCTGTAATTAGGGGCAGAAAAGCATTCCTGGAGTGTGAGCCACCTAATTTTCGGGAGACTTCTGCTTGAGACAGAGACAAACTGCCTCTCAGAAGTGCCTGTTTCTTCCCTGTGCCTGCAAAAGAAGAGGAAGGTGGCCAGGGCCACTCCAACGTCTCTCAGACTTTTCAGATTATTTCTTCCCCTGACAGTAGCTCAGCTGCTTGCTTTTGATGCTGCAGAGGGGGATAACTTACAGCAGCCTGTTGCTTGCTTCACAGTTGCATCTGAATAGCAGGAAAGCAACTCATAGGTCAGTATTATTCCATTGCTGTTGTTGGATAAAGCTTTGAGTGAATGTGAAAATAAGCAGTCTGAAGTCTTAAGAACATTACTGCCTGTGCTTGGAAAGCTTTTACTCTGCCACACAACTAGAAGCTTCAATAGAGAAAGTAAAGAAAAGCTTAAATTTGGCAGAAACAGATGGTTTATGTTCTCACACTCCTTACACAGAATTCCCCCCTTCCCTGTGCTGTGCATTTAGGAGAACCAACGGGTCAATGAGCAGAAAAAACAATAGAAGAGAACTGAGAGAATGGGCCCAGCCATCATTAAATTACATGGAAATATTCCCACAAAATCCAATAAAAAGCAATTGCAGCTATATCACCAGGATCACCTTTCTACGTATGAGCCATGCTTGCAGCTCTTCCAACCAGAACTCTGGTTAATTCTCTCCTTTCAGAACGCAGGAATCCACCATTACCAGATGACCCACTCAGTCCCTCCTCAGGTTACACAGGCTTAGTGCTAAGCTCACAAAAAGCAGCAGAGCACTCTTACTGCACCCAGTCATCTGAGACTGCTAGAGAGCAAACCTGTGTGCACATGTGCACGTTAAAGAAGTTCCCTTCAAAGTTCACAGTTCGTTATGAATATGAGTTGATCATCACATACTGAGGATATAAATCAGTGAATAAAAAAACCCCCTGAATATTAACAAGTTTGCTGCATTGCTGCTCTGTTCCAGCACAGATGCCTCACACACCGTCTGCCAGAAGTCATTCAGGAAAAGGCCATCCTTCCTTCCACCCCAGATAACAGACACCTCAGGTATAAACCCTGTTAAGTTGGTCCTTAGCAAAGTCTGGCATAACTCTCTGCAGTGATCCAGCTGGAGAAGGTGGGAGCTTATTTCCAGCACAACTCTGCATTACAATTTTCTGCTGTAGAATACCTTTTAGGCATACACTGCTATAAAGGAGATCCTACCCCTGCAGATCCTACAGGTGCTTGGCTAAGTGAACTATTTTAGTCCTGATTAAGTGATGTTCCATAGACCGTGATCCAAAGTCTCCAGCTTTCTTTTCTGGAGTGCATATGAGCTTTCCTTGAGTACCAAAGAAGTTCTGCTGGTGTTCCTGCATACTCCATATAGTTTTCAAACCTTAGTCATCCCAGCCATGGGAGACTGGGTGGTGGCTCTCTTACAGAACACATGGATGCAAAGGGCACTGACCTGGCCCTCTGACATTGACATCTAGAACATCCACTTCTTGATCTGCTTGAGGTGGTGTAAGAGCTAGTGATGTGCTCCCACAGACATCTGCTGCCTCCAGGTGCTGCTGTGTCCATTGGCGCTGATCTATCTGCTCATCACCTTCCGGGAGCAAGGCTTGATCCTCAGCCTGAGCACAGGAAATAAGCAGTTGCTTCAAAATGCTCATCAAGTGGCCAAAGACATAGAAAGTTCTTGAGGCTCTCTTAGTTCTGTTGGGGTTTTTGGTTTGGAATTGTGTTTGGTTTGGGTTTTTTCAAGTGGGTTTTTTTTTTTAAGCTATTGATGATCTCTATTCACCTCTGCTTGGCATTCTCAGCTTTTGCACTCCCACTATAGACTACCAGGCCTGAATTGCAAGATTACACTATTGTTAACCTTCTCTTCCCTTTGATGGAGCAGGGCCTGTATAGGGAGTGAACACTGGAATAGCAGTGACCTGGTTACTCTACTGGCCTGTGGTGGCAGTGTTAAGCTGAGGATTTGCTCCCCAGATGTCATTAATCATATTTTACAAAGCCCCAAGCAAAAGGAGGTTTTGAGTACAGGTTTTACTCTGCAGGTTAATGCAGCTGCTCTCCTCAGTACTGGTTTCAGTAGTAAGCAAGTCTTGGAGCTCCTTACTTACCTTTGCTCTCTTTGGCTGAGGTCCACCATCACCTGCCCAGTGTTCAGTTGGTCCAGAATCTGCCAGGTTACCCTCTGGTATCTGGACAGACAGATTTCTAACAAAGAGAACACATTATTTTTGCAGGCTGACCAGGTGCTACTACTGCTTTTTACACTAGCCTGCAGAGACCAAAGATGAGATGCTTGCAAGTTTGGTAGCTTGCAAAGAGAGGGACTGAGAAGTAAGAAATCACAGGCAGTCAATAGCGGCATTAAATACATTTAGAACTGTGAACTTGGTTAATCTAGTGGAAGGCCAAAACTGCCTAAGTGTGATTCTTTATTTGAAACTTTCCATTCCTTCTGAGCCCTGTCTTTAATGAATTGAGCTAGTTGCAGTATATGCAACCAGTACCCAACTGCTGAACTAAATGGGAGTGTCAGAAACCCAAACGTAACCAGGATGTCAGATTTTTATAGATTACAGTTCAAATTCTTCTGTGCAAAACAGACGTATTCAAATTTAAAGAAACAACCTAAGAAGTTCTAGCTTAAAGGGGCAGTTTTCTCCATGGAGTTAAGTGCCTTTAATGATAGACGCATACACCACATTCTCAGGTTCCTCTAACACACTAAAACACAGATTCCGTCAGTGGCCTAAATGCAAACTTACTTGAGTCCAACAGCATCTTCCCCAACAGGCTCTCTGCGCTTATGGTTGCTCGGATCCCTGCGCAGAATAAAGCCCTCTGGGAGCCACAGTGAACCGTGTTTGCGTTTACGCTTTGCCATCATCACACCCAAGAGAAGGATCAAGAGGATGATCAAAGCTGCCACAGCAAGTAGGTAAAGCAGCTGGGTCTTTGGTGGTAACAAGGGTTCACCTACAATTTCCAGTTAAAATACAGTGAGTTCAACAGAGACAATGATCTTTGAGGATGCTTTCTTTCCCCACATAGTGTGTGCTGTTTCTACACTGTGATGCATTTAGAGCTAAGAGGTGAGGAAGCTTAGGCTATGCTGCAACTGTTGTGAGAACACATCCTGCCTTTCTGACTTCGCTTGATCTTGTTCCTTAAAATACCATTTAGAGTACATGGCTGCTGAACTGAAGATCTTGATCTCTCCCCTCAAGGGTCCTGCTGCCTGAATACTGCCACCCTGAATCACTGTAGAGAGAGTTGATCTACATAAGAATATGAGCACAACCCAACTAGGAACAGTGATATTACCAATCTATTATGAGACTGCAGCAGAGCCTCAGACTGAGGGAGAGGGGAGCAGAAATCAGAAGGATTACATACTGCTAGGGGTGTGCTGAGGAATGCCCTCCTCCTTTATCTCCAGTGGAACCTTTTTCATTGAATTAATAGCTTTGAACACAACTGGTTTGAAGTGCAGACAAGGTCACTGCAGTGCAGCACAGCTGCAGCACATTAGCGATTACCCTTTCTACAGTTATTAACATGTCTAGGCTGCAAAAAGACATGCTGTGCCTTGCTAACCAGATGTCCCCCCAGAGCAGAATAAGCATAGCGCATATAGACATTTCTGTAAATGTGTAAGCTAGCTCCCAGAAACCACACTGAACAGTGAGACGTTATGAAGATGATGATCAATAACCTGCGCATGAATTTTGCAAGCCCAAGTGTGACAACTGTCTTCCTACACGAGCCATTTCCCCTCTTCAATTACTTACTCTGGACAGACACAAAAGGATAGGGCAACATGCCCTTGATGGCCTGAGCAGCTAAGAGAGCTGCAGCAGCTTCTGTGTTCTGAAAGCATTGCTCCGAATCTTCTGCACACTGACGGTTGTCAATCTCCAGGAACACCCTGGTGCTGCAGAGACACAGGAAGAGAGCACAGAAGTCAGTGTCAGCAACTTTTGCCAAAGTACTTGCTTAAACTACAGCTCTTGAAGTTAATCTTTCCACTCCACTGCTATTGCTGAATTTGGTGGTTGGAAAAGCTTTACACTTCCCCATAAAAAGGACTACAGTCCTAGCATGTCTGTAATGCCCTAGACACCTACAAGCAAGAGCCAGAGGAACACAAAAGCATTCACTTACCCAATGACCTCTTGCTCTAGTTCTCTGTGCTTGCGAATGACCACAAGCGATCGACGGCTCCGTGCTGCCGATTTCTCCCCGTAGTATGGGAATACCATGGGGTTTCCCTGGGAGTCCAGCTTGATTCTCAGGTTGGTGTGCAGGAGAGTTCCCAAAGTGCGCAAGAAGCTGCGAACATCGCCCAGTAGCTCGTTAGGGGGCATCAAGACGACAATGATTAGAGTGCCTTCTGCCAGCTTCTCGGCTTTGTCGCCAGCACAGTCCAGACCGTCCCAGCCACACTCCTCGCTGTTACAGCCCTGGTCACAGCGGCCATCTGCATAGTGATCTGCACAGTATTTGTCATACCTAGAACAGCAAACAGGCAGCATGTAGGACACACACATATTCTATATAGCAATACCTGCACTCCTCATAAATGTTTGAGGTAAAATACCACTCATATTCTCATAAGGAGAAAAAATACAACCCCAGGATATGCTAGCAATCTGGCAGGGTGGAAGCAGGAAGCACAGGAAACTCCAAGAACTTGTGGTTCGGTTCTAGTACCAGTGGAAAAGAACTGCTGCTAAGATCAAGCTATGACCCCTCCTGCCTCACCAAGGGAGAATCATCCCAGCAAAGCTGTAGCCTTTATCACAACTGAACAGAAAGAAGTGTCATAGCAAAGAAGCTGGAAAACACATTCAGAGGTATGCAGCTAGCATAAAACATAGGTATTGCTGGTACAGAGTGAAATTCAGGGTAGGAAGTAGCAGTATTAAAAATTAGTACAAGGTGAAAACCCTTCCCTTCATATTTCCACAAAAAAACAGGGCACATCCATCAGCAAGTAACACATTACCATTGCTCAGGCTATCAACTTAGTTCATAGCATAAAAATCCCAGAACTTCTTTCCAAAATAGATGAAAAGCACACAAAGCAGCAGGAACTCCTTGCTGCCAAACCTTCAGCAAGAGCAACAACCAGCAACAGAAACAATGGCAGAGATGGGAGCAGAAGGCAAGAAGCATACAAACTACTGAAAGCACAAGCAGGAGATCTGTTAGTGACAGAGAAACCAGATCAAGCTCAGATCAAGCCTTACTTGCACGTTTTGCTACTTTGCTGACATTCGAAGTTGTCAAACAGGCACTCGGGTGTGTTGCAAAACTCATCACACTGTCCATTGAAAAGCATCCAGCAGCGCAGTGAAGAGGAGCAGTTGGCCCAAGGATCTTCCATTGTCAGGGAGCAGTCACCTCCATCCCACTGGCAGGCATGAGTGTTACAGTCTTCATCACAATAGCCATCTCTTGCTTTTTCTGCACACTGGGAATCCAAACACCCTCGAGGCTCTGGGCTGAAAGTTACAGGCTGTTCACACTGGCTGCCTTGGGTGTGAATGGGGCACTGACAGTAATAGTACGGAGGCTGAGAATGAGGGTGGCAGCTTCCACCATTCTGGCAGGGAGCACTGGCACAAGCCATGTTTGTTTGACATTCCTCTCCCACAGACAGCTTGGGACAATAGCACCGTGGACCAGAAGATGTCTGGATGCACTGCTCCCCTTTCTTGCATTTCACTTGCCCACAAGTACTGTGGCTGCTGAACTCACATTTTGCTCCAGAATAACCCTATGAGAGGAAGAAAAAAAAAAAGGGAAAAAAAGCAGGTTACCAACTTACTCTTTGATACTCTGAAGGCTTGAGGCAAGGTGTCACATGCAAACTCTTTCTTCTCCTCAATTCCTCAAGCCTGATTGCACGAGCCGTGATTTTCTACATCTAGCCTCAGGGATAAACTAGGAACTCATGAGGCACTGCCACATTTTGAAATGGACTTCACAGGGCCATGAACAAGGGGAATCTTGCAGTAAGCACAGAGAACACAGGATAGCAAAAATAAGGTTACAATTGGCTGCTAGGTTTAAGTCAGAAAAGCCAGCTGTCCTGCCTCCACAGCAGAACTGTTTTGGGCAACAACAGGCAGCATCGTTCCTCCAAGGCACCTAGAAGCCCTGGGCTTCCCAGCTAAGTACACAAACTAAAGGATGTGGGTAAAGACTGTCCAAGAACACATCTTTGCAAGTAGTACTGTAAAGATAACCTTCAGTGCAGAGGAGGGTAACGAAGGTGGGGGAGGGCCTGGAGAACAAATCTCATGAGGAGTGACTGAAGGAGCTTGGGATGTCTAGTTTGAAAAAGAGAAGGCTGAGGGGAGACCTCATCGCTGCCTACAGCTACCTGAAAGGAGGTTGTGGAGAGGTTGGTGCTGGCCTCTTCTCACAGGTGATTAGTGGTAGAGCAAGAGGGAATGGTCTCAAGCTGTGACTGCGTAGGTTTAGACTGGACATTAGGAAACATTTTTTCAGGAAAAGAGTGGTGAGGCATTGGAATGGGCTGTCCCCGGAGGTGTTTGAGTCACCAACCCTGGATGTGTTTAAAAGTTGTTTGGATGTGGTGCTTGGGGATATGGTTTAGGGTGAACCTTGTAGAGAAGGTGTATCAGTTGGACTTGGTGATCCTAAGGGGCTTTCCCATTTGGAATGTTTCTGTGGTTCTGTGATCTACAGTGGACCAGGAAAACTAATGAGACTGTAGCCAGAGAAGTCTGCAGCTGAGGCAGGCAATCCAGTTTCAGGATATGGTGCTTACTGGAGGACACTGGCAGATGAATCCATCCGGCATATTGCTGGCAACAGCGCAGCTCCCTCCGTTCTGACAAGGTTTCCGGGGACACACGTCTATGACACTCTCACAGTGACGACCTGGGATGCAAGCACATAGGGAGAAGAGAGCAGAGCAACGTATGTGTGTGCATGTCAAAAAGCCATCACAAAGCAAAACTCTCTGATGGATACCCAATGAGCCAAACAGTCTCCAGTGAGACCTTACCCTCAAAAGAGGTAGGGACCATCTCTTCAGATAACTCATGCTCTGCGAGTAGCTGTCTAAGCAGTGGTACAGGAAGGCACAACCACAGAATCCACAAGGTGTATTTGGGGACAGCTTGCCTTTGCTGCCTCAAGAATGTGCACAACCCAGCACCAAGACAGAATTTGCTGCTGCCATTCCCAAGTCAGCCAGACACAAAGGCTGCAGGAGCTGTACCACATCAGTCTGGGGGGTTCCTAAGACTTCTTCACCTTTTGGAAGATGCAAATCACACCCTAACCATGAACAATCAACCCTCGGGACCAGATGCAACAAGAGAGAACAGGACAAGCCAAGTAGACCCTCCTTAGACTGATCAGCCAGACAAAAGTCTTACTGCCCTGACTAGCATTTGTGGCAGCTTCCAGAGTCAAACTCTGACACCAGACCATAAAAAGATGAGGATGACCTAAGTATGACTTGGACCCCCAAGGAAAACATTAATAGAAGTCTCCACACATGTGCAGCCAAGACTGACTGATCGCAGACAGGAGCAGACAGGGCAGGATGGCCCACAGAGTCCTGGCATCCTATCAGTCATGAACCACAGCAAAGCCACCCCATTCCCTCCCAGGCAGAAGGGTCAATGTGGAATGCACAGAAGACAAACATCTAGAGGAAGAAGCATGCTCCCCCTCTGTGCCTAGCATTTCCAGACAGATTTCATGTCTGAGACAGCAGCTCTGCCTGCTCCTCCGAGGATGCAGCAGGTCTGAACTCCCCACGTTGCAAGTTCTAGCAACCCCTTCACAAGAGCCAGAAGCAACGTAAAAGCAAGCTTAGCAGACAGACTTAAGTATAAACCTAGCTGATGACCTTCGCCAGTGTCCCACTAGCTAGCCTGGCTCCACTACCTTCATATGTGGCTCTCTGAGGAAATTCTTTTGTCAATCTAGGTAATGTGAATTCTTGAGATGCACAACTTTGTGATTTCTCTGCATCTGACAATCCCAAATTTAGTGGAAAATTCCAGCATCTTTACATTTTAAGAAAAAAAGAAGGATAAAAAACTACTGGTAAAGCATGCAAAGAAAGTCACTGGTAAGAAGGGAAAGTGAAAGGTTTTAATGGAGGAAAAGTGAATCCATAAGAAGTTAAACATGGAAACTGGAAAGCTGAAAGTTAAAGACACATCTGGAGACTATTAGCCCAAACTTATGCCCAGTGGGAGGCAGAAAGCAGAACAGCAGCAATACTAACAAAAAAAGACAGCTAGAGAGAGTGAGACGTGAAGTTTGCAAAGTTGTGATTCAAAACTGGCTGTTGGAAGGATCACATCACTAAGCTAGGAATGTACAGTCTGTCTATGCAGACAGTATTCCATCCTGATCACCTCACCAACATAAAGCAGAAAGCGAGCCAGGAGTAAGAAAGAAGGCCAAAAGCTAATTATGGGTATTATGGCACAGATTTATAGAGAAAATTCTTATGCTGCCTTGCAAAAGGAAAAGTCATGGAGAGGCTGACATGTGAACAGTTACATTTCCAATATTAGAAATGTGAAATTATGAAGGAGAGGAAAGTACCGCAGGAAAAATATCCTGGCAACCAAGCATCTCAGGAGATTCCTTTGTCTAAGACAGCTCTGGAAGCCAAATGTCTTAGGTTTTAAAAAAATGGCTTAAAAACTGAGCCATGCTATAGGGAAACAATCACATATTGTAAAGGGAAGCAACCAAATAACATGACTGCCAGAAAAGGAGAGAAAGGCCATTTTTCAAGATACTGCTCTGAAAGTGGAAGAATGTTTACAACTACTCACCAGTAAAAGCACTACGACAGATGCATATGTAGTCATTTATCAGCTGAACACAGTCCAGACTTCCACGAGGGTTACAAGGATTAGAGAGGCATTCGTTGATATCTCCCTCACACCGCTCGCCTGCGAAGCCTGGTAGACAAAGGCAGCTGTAGCCCCCGATTTGGTCAATGCACTGCCCCCCGTTAAAGCACTGCGGTACTCCGGAGTCCAGAATGCAGTCGTCGACGTTCTCCTCACACAAACGGCCTGTCAAGACAGCAAAAAGTTACAACATGAACTTACAGTGGTGTAGCTTCAGAACCATAAAGAAATTCCTGCAGAGTACTGCTCCAGGGAGTGGACGTAAGAAACTGCAATCTTTGTTATTCCATCCCTGGACTCCACCTGGAATACTGTGTCAAATTTGGGCTCCCCAGTTCAAGAGAGACAGGGACCTGCTGGAGAGAGTCCAGCGGAGAGCCACAAGGATGATTTGGGGAATTAAGCATCTTCCCTACTAAGAGAGACTGAGAGCCCTGGGACTGT
This sequence comes from Ramphastos sulfuratus, assembly GCA_013399055.1. NCBI lineage: Eukaryota > Metazoa > Chordata > Aves > Piciformes > Ramphastidae > Ramphastos > Ramphastos sulfuratus. The sequence goes on along the minus strand of WBNM01034930.1, from coordinate 58,035 downwards.
TTAGTCTGGAGAAGAGAAGACTGAGAGGAGATCTGAGGGGTGGGCGTCAAGTGGATGGGGCCAATCTCTTTTCAGTGGTCAGCAGCAATAAGACAAGGAGCAATGGCTACAAACTTGAACACAGAAGGTTTCATCTCAACATGGGGAGAAACTTCTTTACAGTGAGGGTGAGAGGGCATTGGCACAGGCTGCCCAGAGAGGTTGTGGAGTCTCCTTCTCTGGAGACTTTCAAAACCCACCTGGATGCATTCCTGTGCAGACTACCCTGGGTGATCCTGCTTGTCAGGGGGGGTGGAGTCGATCTCCGGAGGTCCCTTCCAACCTCTAACATTCAGTGATTCCGTGACCCCATCCTGATCTCCCTATGTAACAGGAATTCACAGCCAATTCTTTCTCCCTCTCCTCTTCACCAGGTGCATGGTGGCTGTTAGCTCTCATCTGCGGGGCACGGCAGAGCAACCTTCGCAGGCCTCGGCTGCTGGCAACCTCAACTTTTGCTATGCCACTGGGCCCAGCAGTGAGGCCTGTGGAGGGCATTCAGGCCTGCTCGAGGTCTGTTGTGTCCAGCCTGGAGGTGCATTGAGGTTTGGCAGGCTTGTCCTGTGTGTGTGTGTAGGCAATTCAGCCTGCTCCTGGGGCTGCTGAGGCTGAGTATGGGGGGGAAGCTTTGGAAGGGTTTGGCCTGTGTGCTGGTTTAAGGCTAACTGGAACATTTTAATGGAGAAAATTATATTATAGGCTGTGAAAGGAAAACAATGGTGATGTCTACTTCACTCGTAGTCTTGCTGAGATGTGTAAGAACAAGAACACAAACATAGATAAGACACACAGAGAGTCTCGTCTCTCGGTCTCTCTCTGGGAGCTGGTGTGCCTTCTCCTTTCTGCTAACCTACCTAACCACTCTGCTTCTAACCCCCCTGGACGATACTCCAAACTCTCCTCGCACATAAGCCAGACCCTGGAGTAGGATATAGGGGTGGAGAGAAGGTGAAAGGGTGGTTGGGAGCCCCTCCTGGGGACTCTGATTTCTGGGAGTGGGTGTTGTGTTTCCCTATTACCTTTAACATGTATATTTCTGTAAATATTCCTGTCTATAGTGTATATATCTGCTTGTATATTGTGCTAAGCTGTAAATATAGCTTCATCTCTTAACTTCCAGCCGGCTGAGTCTAGTCTGGGTGATTTTACAAAGTGTGGGGGGCAGGGAACTCCCAAACCATCACAGCCTGGTAGGCCCAGGTGGAGAACTGGGGCTAATTTGTGTATATATTCCTTTTCCCTGAATATCTTTTGTATTTCTGTATGTATTTGTAAATAGCATTAGTATTAGCCTCTGATTCTGTGCGAGTGCATCCATTTCACTCCTCTGGGGGTAAAACACCTTTCTGTCCTTCTGTCCTGGGCAGCTCGTGGCTCAGACTTGGACATGTGGCCATGTCTCTGCATTGCTCACCAGACTTTAAGATGATGTCACACAGCCCCAGATAAACACAGGTAAAGATCCCAGCTTAATCCCATCTATATCCCGCACAAGACAGCCAGACTAGGCTGCATGTGTTTCAGATCTAGGCAGTTCTCAATGGTAGGCCATACTGGCTTTTAGTGGCTATCACCCTTAACTTCAATTAAAGGCATAATTAAAACCACAAACTCTAGACAAAACTAAAAAAAGATGCACTCAATTTATCCCTGTGACTCAACACAGCTGACAGTCCTGGGCTGCCCTTGCACGGCTGTGAGCTTCCCACCATTTGCTGAACTGGCTGCTGACCCTGGAACGCTGCAAAGAGCATTTCTAGCACCATCAATAAAACAAGCAACAACAAAGCAACAGGAAAGCAACTGTGATAAAAGACCAATTGCTGGCCAGCACGCCAGTTGGCTTCTGGGGACCTACAGTGAACTTCAGCACTGGTTAAGGATGGCATTTACCCTCCTATGAGGGTAGGCTGAGAGAGTTGGGGCTGTTCAGTTTGGAGAAGAGAAGACTCCGAGGAGACCTTATTGTGGCCTTCCAGTATCTGAAGAGGGCCTACAGGAAAGCTGGGGAGGGACTTTTTAGGATGTTAGGTAGTGACAGGACTAGGGGGAATGGATCCAAGCTAGTGGAGGGCAGATTTAGATTAGCCTTTAAGTCCTGGCTGGATGGGGTGTGATGGTTTGGGAATTACCCGCACCCTACACTTTGTAAAAATCATCCAGACTAGACTCAGCCGGCTGGAAGTTAAGAGATGTAGCTATATTTACAGCTTAGGACAATATACAAGCAGATATATACACTATAGACAGGAATATTTACAGAAATATACAGGTTAAAGGTAATAGGGAAACACAACACCCACTCCCAGAAATCAGAGTCCCCAGGAGGGGGTCCCAACCACCCTTCCACCTTCTCCCCACCCCTATACCTTACCCCAAGGTTTGCCTTACGTGCAAGGTGAATTTGGAGGATTGGCCAGGGGAGTTAGAAGCAAAGTGGTTAGTGAGGTTACTCGACAGAGAGGAGAAAAAGCCAGAAACTAGACCGCCTGAGATGCTGTGCTCGAGAGACTGTATTATCTATGTTTTGAGTGCTTTTCTTAAACATCTCAGCAAGTCTATGAGTGAAGTAGACATCACCATTGTTTCCTTTTCACAGCCTATAATATAATTTTCTCTATTAAAATATTCCAATTAGCCTCAAACCAGCACATGGGATGTAAGCAACCTGATCTAGTTTGAGGTGTCCCTGCCCATGGCAGGGGGATTAGAACTAGATGATCCTTGAGGTCCCATCCAACCCTGACAATTCTGTGATTCCACCTCTTGGTACAGGGTTCCCTTTCAAGGGACAATGTCTGATAACTGGTTCTGCCTTCACTGCCTAGTACAACGGATAAAAGGGAACAGAGAGGGTAAGCTGAGCAAGTAGTTTTAGTCTCTTAATACAGTTGATTCATCTGAAGCAAGTAAAGCCACTCATCTAACCATGAGGATGCATACACTGGCATCGGTAAAGCATTGTGGAGTCTCCCTCTCTGGAGATATTCAAGACCTATCTGGATGCGTTCCAGTGTGATCTGGTACAGGTGATCGTGCTCTGGCCGGGGAGCTGGACTGAATGTTCTTCCAGTCCCTAACATTCTGTGATTCTACGATTCATTTCAAACTGGGCCAGGGACAAAGGCTAAATCTGAATATCATAATACTTATGATATTCATAAACATTATAAAAATCTTCTCTAATTCAACTCAATTAAATAAAAAAGTAAAACTTGTCACATCCAAAAAGTAATTAAACTCAACAAATAAAGAATGAAGAATTAAAGCCATACATTCAGAACCTCTCAAAGGAGGTTCTTAAGTACTACACAGAAATTCTGGCAAAGCAGAAATTGATGCATAAATGAATATTTTGATGTATAGACATAAGAAGCAATTTTTTTAGCCTTAAGAAGCAAATTTTGTGCTTTGTTTTTTTTAATTGGAGGATGAAATTAACAGCAATAAATGAAAAACTGCTAATGCAACCATTCACCATGAAATAAACACTTATCCACACTAGGGAGATGTGCTGACAGCCACACTAAACTGGTAATATGCATGGGCAGGAGGAAAGCATCGGATTATTTTATGATTTTTCTTACACTTGCTTTATGAATTAAGAACTTAGTTACATCTGATACATAACTGGAGATTTTGCCTACACTGAGCTGACAATTCAGAAAGAAAAAGTTCAGAGGAATGTAAAATGTTTAACTGACCCTAATATAAACTTAAGAAAAAAATCCAAGTGAGAAAGCATTCACTGATGGGCTAAAATTTGCAGTCTTGAATATTTTCAAAGGTAGAAGGCCATCAGGTCACATATAACAGGGAATTGGAAGGTTAGGTTTCAAGAAACACAACATTAAACAGGCTGTAGAGTCATATATACAATCATAGAATGGTCTGGGTTGGAAGGGACATCCAAAGGTCATCCAGTCAAACCCCCTCAGCAGTCAGCAGGAGCATCCTCAACTAGGTGAGGTTGCCCGGAGCTCTGTCGAGCCTTGCTTTGAATGTCTCCAGGGATGGGGCCCCAACCACCTCCCTCAGCAACCTGTTCCAGTGTTCCACCACCCTCATACCTAATGGTGGTTTTCAGAAAGTAACTATGGACCTTTTTTTTTTTTTAAAAAAAAAAAAGCAGCTTTATTGAAAGAGCTCAAATTTGAGGAAATAGTTTAAAACTAACCCAGAGGCACTGAACCTTTTTCCCAAAAGACACCAGGACAAAGGACAATGCAGGGTCAAAATTTAAACAATTAAAGGGCATTGGAATTTATGCAAGAGTTAAGTAAGTTTTCTATATATTTCATAGAATCAGAGAACTGTTTAGGTTGGAAAAGATCTTGAAGATTGTTGAGTCTCTTAATCCAGCACTGCCAAGTGCACCACTAATCTGCGCCCTTACATGCCACATCTACACATCTTTTCAATCACACCAGTGCTACTTATTCCACCACTTCTCTAAACAGCCTGTTCCAGGGCCTGACAACTCTTTCAGTGAAGAATTTTTTTCTAATGTCAACTCTAAACCTCCCTTAGTGCAACTTCAGGTCATTTCCTCTTGTCCTATCAGTTGTCTATTTCACCACATCCCAAAGGAAACCTTCTATTTACTCTATCAAAACCAACAGGATTGGCAGAGGTCTTAATGGCAAACTCATCCATCCCCATGGCCAAAGATGGATCATACATTCCCAAAGGACACTGCCATGACCTATTCCAATAAAAGAAGAAGAAAAGAAAAAAAGAAAAAAAAAGGCAGCAGCATTTATTTTTGAAGAGGAAATATGTGTCTCAAGGGATTCAGTGCACTTTGGGAACATTCTTCAAGGAAAATAATGTATTCCCTTTAGACTCCGCATCATGAAACCAGCGGTCGGAAAATTTGCTCTTGTAACAGTCAGTTAATTGCTAAGCCTCATACCCCGAGTTCCTGGTGGACAGGAGCACTTGAAATGACTGACGAGGTCTATACATGTTCCTCCGTTCTGGCAGGGCTGAAACTGGCACTCGTTCACTTCGTATTCGCAGTTGACACCTTGGTACCCAGGCACACACTGCCAGCATAAAAATAAGCATTAATAATCTTCTCCTAACAGATACATGAGCAGACATCTGAGAAAGGCTAACACAGACAAAACAAGACCTCGATGGGACAGAGCAGGGCTGCCTTTGCAAGTGATTTCAAAGGCTGTGCAAGCCAGACAGCCAGCTTAAGTACACAACTTGGCCTCATGCACACTGCATATTTGAATCGGAGGGACTTTATTCCTGTAAAATATGGCTGTCCAATCCTGATGCTGGCTTAGTAGTTTTGACCTAATATGTATATAAAAACTCATATTTGTCAATTCTGGGCATGAGCTTCCAAGGTATTCTACCATTCTGAAGAGCCTAGGAAGGTTGATAGACCATAATCTCATGGTCTGCACTGCTCTGTGCATCAGCTGCAGGAAAGAGGCATTGCCCATCCAACAGGGAGAATACAACATTCCTTGACTGCATTCTACCTAAGATATTTTAATAAAAACTACACCTGGGGCAAAAAATATTTCAAGAGAAGAACTCCATCTCCAAAGAGGTAAGGAGTTCAAATGGTCATCAACCACACCTCCTTCTGATCACACCTCTAATTCAGTCTTAAAAGCCTCTCAGGAGCACTGCTGTTGCTACAGCTAAATTAAAAATTCACTCCAGGTGCAGGTTGTTTTCATCCCACTCTGAAGCTATTCTACCACTTGAATGTGTTTCTGATTTATTTTGATTCTTTGGCATTACAATGCTGTAAATATTTAGACGTGTTCCTACTAAACCATCACACATTACCTCACACTGGTATCCACCCAGGTGATCCCGGCAGGTAGCACCATTCTGGCAGGGGCTGGAGTCGCACTCATTCAGCTGCACCTCACAGTAACTGCCAGTGTAACCCACCTGGCATTGGCAGTGGTGTGTGTTTCCAACATTGAGGCAATGACCAGAGTGCTGGCACAACTGGTCCACTGTGACACCTGAAACAAAGTTAAATAAAGTGAGCAAACACGTAAAACGATGTGCCACCAGAGTTGGCAGCTCGGCCAAGAATAACCATGGCTACACCCAGTGAACTGTAAAGCTGAAACTCAAAGATGTCTAAATTACAGTGGGTCAGAATCACAGTTGGCTTCCAAATTAATTCACTGCCATGTCCTCTGTGGATCACCAGCATCAGCACTGGCATTGGTCAGGCATTGGAATGGGCTGCCCAGGGAGGTGGTTGAATCACCAACCTCGGGTGTGTTTAAACGTTGTTTGGATGTGGTGCTTGGGGAGATGGTTTAGGGTGCACCTTGTAGAGTAGGGATATCAGTTGGATGTGGCGATCCTGAGGGTCTTTTCCAACCTGAATGTTTCTGTGATCCCGTGATGAAGTATTTGTGTGGCTGCATTTTTTTGCCACTTGCTGGCGAATACACACCTGAAGCACTACTGTTGCAGTGCAAAGGTTCAATGTTGGTGCCTAGAATGACTGAAAAAGCTATGGGAGCTTGACACCCTTCTCCTTTGACCCTGCATCTGCTTCTTTAGATTTCCTGGATTAAAAAAGGCATGAGACTTCCCATTGGCCTGGGCTACAAGCCATCTCCCAGGAAGAAATTCACTTACAAAACAAGTATTTCACATGTAACTCATTAGAAGCAGAAATGAAGAGGAGGCTCTAGGGAGACCTAATTGTGACCTTCCAGTACCCGAAGGGGGTCTACAAGAAGGATGGAAAGAGACTGGTTACAAAGGCCTGTAGTGATCGGACAAGGGGCAATGGCTTCAAACTGGAGAAGAGCTGATTTAGATTGGATGTTAGGAACAGGTACTTTAGCGTGAGGGTGGCAGAACACTGCAACAGGTTGCCCAGGGAGGTGTTTGGGACCCCATCCCTGGAGATATTCAAGATGNGGGGGGGGGGAGGGGGTGGGGCATACTATTACCTATATAATTAAACAGTGCACTCAGTAGCCTGTATCCTCTGCAGAAGTGCTTACAAAGATCATGAGTTACAAGATGCCTTTCTTGTACAAGGACAACATGTTTTAAACCCGGCCTGCCTGGGGTTTAGCAGAAAGGCATAAACAGCTGATGTGTTTTTCCAAAAAGGCAGCCAACGTGAGCCAGCATTCCTGAAATACTGAGAAGTCATAAAACATTAAATTCTTCTTTCCTAATATTTTTATGGTGGCAGCTAACTTCTTACATCAGGGAGAATCAAGAAAGCCTTGACTCCCAAATACAATCTTGCAGAGCTTTTTAGCTTAGAAGTGACCATGATCAACCACCTAGAGGCAAAGCTCTCTGGACTTCCAGTGCATGCTGTGTTCTCAGGTGTATGGGGAAAGGAGGCAGAGATATGTGATGTGTGGGGATGCTTATTTACCCCTTTGTGAAGCTGCCACTTGACACGAGACGTTGGGCACATCACAGTAGGCACCAGTCCAGCCAGATGGACAGATACATCGAGTCTGGGCTCCCTTCTGGTCACATGTGCCTTTATTCTTACAAGGAGACTTGCTACATAGATCCATAAGAGTCTGAAGAGAAAAAAAAACCCACAACATGATATATGGCAAGTGCAACAGGACTCTGAGTACAAGTTCAAGAAGCAAAGAAAGAAAGCTCTGCAAAAGTGCTTCCATGTGGCACTGGAAAAAAGGGACACTACTTCCCAACTCTAAGTCGGGTGCTTCACTAACAGCCTTAAGGTCTGACATGCCTAGGAAAGTGCAGATGTACAAAGACATAAACTCCAGGTGGCAGCATCATTTCACACCTTGCTACACAGAAAGATCTTTGGCTCGTTGGGTTTATCTCAGACTAAGCTTCTAAGTTCTAGTAGGAGGCTTCTAGCTATCAACAGGTGACTATTTTTTTTTCTCCCAAACTCTCCTCATCATCACTGCTTTTTTGAGGATGACAGATATGTTCCACATTTTTATCTTAGCTTTGCTTTTTTTGGCATCAGCTCACCACATCTGCATTTGGCCCTGTTTGCTCCAGTATGGTCTGAGTTCTCCTGCCTTCTGAGATACAACTGAAACTTCACAACTGCTTTATGAACAGAAGATGGGTCAAAGCATACTGTTTTTCTTGATTCCTTATATAAAATGTTTCCAAATAAAGAGACTAAAACACAGTAAATCAGCAGATGAAAGTGAAGACCCAAAATAACTCCATCTGACCTAATATAAGCCATCCATTAACCATCATTTTCATTTTGAGCACTTAGCCTTCAAAGTAATACAGCTGTTTGATTAATTTCAAGCTGACCTGAGGGAAGGATGAGGTTTTTAAAGCAAGTAATACTGAATTTTGGCTGTAAAGTGCAATTTCACTTGCAGAAAAAAGTCCTGCTTTTCAGATGCAAACTGTCTCTTCACAAAGATTAAAGCAGAAAAACCTCTGCTTTCACAGGCAAGCAGAAAGAAACTTGGAATTAAGTTTTATCACATGTAGTTGAGCGCAAAGAAGAAAAACACCAAGCTCCTTGCTTCTGCATCTGTAATGAGTAGCTGACTGTTTTACATGCAAATTCTATAACTTATGAATCATTGTCTAATTTTGTGCTGCTTATTTAGCTTTGCTAATTAGGTCAGGCCAGTTTGCCACTAAAACAAGAACTGCAGTGTGGCTGTAATCTATACATCTTCCCAATACAGCTTTGAATAGCACTTAGAAATTTAGAGAGTTCTGATTTCTTGTATAAAACGAGTAATTAAGCTTATCTGAATGTAAAGCAGACTTTCTGGAGAATCCACAACATTTAATTCTGTGGGGGGGACATGGACACAGGAACATTAATCCTTTTCTCAAGTTAAAAACAAGGCAAACATAACAGAAGAGGAACTGCTGAACTTCATAGTACTTTACAATCACTCTCAATGCTAATTCTCCCAATAAGGTTTAAGTGGTGTGCCCAGAATGCATAATTAGGGTAGCAGAGGGGTTGCTTTTTTTATATCACTTCATTACTTTGCATTCATTTCCTCCATTAGCAATACCTAGAGGCAGACCTGACAACTTAATGTCTAGCAACATAGTTCTGGAAAAGCACCTCCCCCACCGCCACTGAACTGCTGCTTCTAACACCCACTGCTTTACAAAGGCACAGTGGCACCAAAGCCAGTTGCAAAACTCTTCCAGAACTGCAGTGTTTTCCAGTAGTTTCACAAATTCATGGACTTTTATTATTTTAATGGCAGCACTCAAGACTGCTTCAGAAGAAAGCCAATGCAGTGTTTACTTTTCCAAAGCTAAAAATAGCCTCAAACCATTCCTGTTGTTTCGATAAGCACAGAATAACCATAAAAACTCGAATGTGAAAAATTAATTCAGCATTGTTTCCACTGTGGCATGCCAAGTTTAAAGTTTTTAAGGTGATCATCCCTCTGTACTCAGCACTGGTGAGGCCACACCTTGACTACTGTGTTCAGTTTTGAGCCCCTCACTACAAGGACATTGAGATGCTGGAGTGTGTCCAGAGACGGGCGACAAGGCTGGAGAAGGGCCTGGAGAACCTGGGCTATGAGGAGCGTCTGAAAGAGCTGGGTTGTTCAGTCTGGGGAAGAGGAGGCTGGGAGGAAACTTCATCGCTGGTGAGGCTACACCTGGAATATTGTGTCCAGTTCTGGGACCCTCAGTTCAAGAAGGACCTCAGGGAACTGCTTGAAAGAGTCTAGCGCAAAGCCGCAAACACAATTAAGGGAGTGAAACATCTTCCTTACGAGGAGACACTAAGGGAGCTGGGGCTCTAATTTATCTTGGAGAGGAGGAGATTGAGAGGTGACCTCATTCATGTCTATAAATATGTGAAGGGTGAATGCCCAGAGGATGGAGCCAGGCTCTGCTTGGTGATGCCCAATGACAGGACAAGGGGCAACGGGTGGGAGTTAAGGCACAGGAAGTTCCAGGTACACACAAGGAAAATTTTTTTTCACTGTGGGAGTGACAGAACACTGGAACAGGCTGCCACGGCAGGTTGTGGAGTTTCCCTCTCTAGAGATATTCAAGACCTACCTGGATGCCTTCCTGTGTAATCTGGTATAAGTGATCCTGCTCTGGCAGGGGGGTTGGACTGGATGATCTTCCGAAGTCCCTTCCAGCCCCTAACATTATGACTTCCTGAAGGGAGGCTGGAGCAAGGAGAGGGCAGCCTTTTCTCCTGGATGACAATTAACAGGACTAGAGGAAATGGTTTCAAGGGGCACCAGGGGAAGTCCAGGCTGGATGTTAGGAAATATTTCCTTCACTGAAAGGGATATCAAACATTAGAATTGTCTGCCCAGGGCAGTGGTGGAGTGACTATCTGTGGGGGTGTTCAAGAAGCCTGTAGAGCTGGTGCTTAGGGACATGGTGTAGGATCGACCCTTTAGTACTGGGTCAAAGGTTGGACTGGATGATTTCGAGGTCTCTTCCAATCAGATACATTCTGTGAAATAATCAGTTGTTTACAGTCTGGATTTGCAGCTTCTGTGCTCAGCTGTGCAACACTGAGGCTAGAGCTTTTTACTGAGGATGTGATCAGGACAACCACATCGATTACTGCCCCAAAACATTTTTTGGCTTTTTATGGAGAAAAAAATATAAAAATTCTACAACCAACACAGAATAGGTACAAAATAAACCAATTACATTAAACCTGTTAAAAATAGACAAATTAAATCGAGTCCTACTAATCAAACTAATATTCTGCTTTTTGTTTTGTATGTCTTTGGCCTTTTTCTTTAGTACAAGACTCTGCCTTCAATCAGGACAGTTTTATGCTTCAGATGGAATGCAGACAGTTTCAAAGCTAGCAGCTGTTTTTCATTTAAGAAGAAAACTAATCTAGAAAGTTCCAGTGATACCTGTCCTTATAACCAAGCATTTTCCTCCTCCTCGCAAACATGCTTTTGGTTTTCAGAGTTCTGAAGAGGGGCATCTGATCTGTCAGACAGAGGCACTGGATTTATTTTTCCTGAGGCAAACCATCTCTTGCCAGATCCGGAGGAACAAGAGCTCTGCCACGTTTGGTAGCTTCCCTCTAACGCAGCCATTTCTGCTGCTGGACAGTTGAAAGCACAATGCCCTGTGTAAAACGGGCAAGAAAACGTGACTCACCTGACAGTTCTTCCCAGTGTAACCCAGGGGACAGATACAGCGGTATGTGCCCAGGCTGTCCACGCAAGAGCCTTTGTTCAAGCAGGGACGGGAATCACACTCGTTAATTTCTGTGAGGCAGAAGGGTCCAGTAAATCCCACTGGACACTGGCAAGTAAAGGAATTGATCCCATCCACACAAGTACCTCCGTTGAAACAGGAGCTGCAAGAGAGGGAGAACAAAGGTAAGCTGAGACAAAATGCAATTAGCTCCCAGCCAAAGGAGCGTGTAAACATTAGTGAAAAGAGACAGAAAACCAGATTACAGCATCTTCTGGCCACTGCTAAGTTCCTGCTAAAGATGCATAGATCAGATAACAGCAATCTTCTATCTCAGCAGGCAAAGACACTAAGGCAGGGTTTAAATGAGTCATCAGTGATGGAAATAACTTATTTCATTAAATCTTCCCAGCTTTAACGTGACCACAAAGAGTACTGCACCAAGTAGGCGTGTGGCTTGCTCAAATTGATAAATTTCATACAAATTTTATTCTAAAGTACAATTGCATTACAAATTATGAGAAACAGAACCATTTGCCTTTTTGGGTTTTTTTTTTTTTTGGCTTCAAAGCAGTGGCAGGTATGTTTTCTCAAGGAAAAAGTTTGTCTAACATGCAAAACACGAGCATGCTTTTCATTGAAATTATGTGAAAGTATTGGTATTGCTAAATCCCTTCCTCTCCTTCTCATGAGAATTTTACATCTTTCATACATGCCCTGGCAAAATTCAGATCAAAGGAATTATCCCCCTCCTCCCAATCTTCTGATGACAAAAAATTCTGCCAGATTAGGTGTCCCTATGGAGAAGTGGCTGGGAAAGTTAGAAGTTATGCCCTTATGCAAAATTGACTCCTTTTTCTTTCGAAACAAATGCCTGCCAGGAAACTCCTGCTCCTCTGAAAATAACCCTAGATCAGACTCGAGATAATCAGTTTGCACACAAAACAAAATCTGTCTTGTGCACTGTGAAAGGGTACTTCCGTGGAGAAGCCACTGACTCACCTCCCTGAACTTCCAGTCAGAGTTTTAAGTATCTAAATTCTGTGATTACAGTAGAGATGTCAACATTAACCTATTTATTAGAGATGTTCCTCTCCCTTGTGTGTTGAATTCTGTTTTACAGGGAGCAGAAGCTGCTGTTTACATTCGTGGCAAAAGAAGGAAGAGAAGATAGAAGAACTGCCAGTCTCATGGGGTGCTCATGGGTACTTGTCTCCAGAAAAATATGGCACTCTCACACAGGCAGCTTCTCACACAAGACACAGAAGGATTATTTGAACTGAATTCAAATTAGCCAACCATCACGAAGCTCTTAAGTACAGCTCAGCAAATTTTGGTCGAGGTGTGACTGGTTTAGCTTGGCAGAGCGTTGAAAATTGCTACATCCTTCATTCATACCTGCAGGACTGGTTCCTGTCCTGACTGATAATGAAAACAAAAACAGGATGAACCTCAAGGAAGAACCAGGCACGCTGCTAAAACAGCCAACAGACTTCACTTGATTAAACAACCGTTGTGCAAATTAAATACACCCTCATTAGTGACACAATCCTGTTCTTAAGCAAAAGATGTGTAAAATAATTCCTCCCCCACAAAAGCATTTTCACAAAAAAACCCAAAAAGGTAAGAAAGACCTTTTTTTTGTGTGCAGAAAATGCACGAGAATCATGAGACTACCTTATTCGTTTCTAGAATATAACTATATTCGTATAACTAGACTAGAAGAGGCCATTTATTTATTTTCCAATCATTTCAAGCTTTAGTAGAAACTGTTTCCCTTTAAGAATCTGAACTTAACTTACATCAATCCTAACAAAGCTTAAGATAAATACACAGGCAGATGATGGATACATAGAGTTAACTCTCAAAGAGCTTTTAAAAATACGGAGTGAATCATTTATACAAGGAGCAGCTGTTGAGCATCTTAACTCAGTTCCACACCTCCCCCTTAGAAGGACCTCAGGTTTTATCTCAGTGGCTGCCAAACCTCATCCAATTTGTGAGCACTAAAAGATCTCTGATGCTTAAACCTTTCCAGTGCAGAATTTGTGGATTTACTATTCCTTCTGGTTGCTTCTTCACCTTATTTGCTGCTAGCAACTCAGCTCAGGGATAATTTTTGGTTTTCTGCCTTTCTAAGAGTTGGCCTTTCCATTTTTGCAGCTTTGGTATTTCTCAACACAGTAATTGTAATCAATCAAGTATTTATAATCTTATAAAGATTTAATTTATTTGCATTTTAATAAGCTAACATCTATTACTGTCTTAGCATTTAACACTGTTGTATTCCTCCTGTAATGGACATAAGCTTTCAACTGGTCATGCAAACTGAAAATCAACTTTGACAGGCAACTCTTTCAGCTGGTATCCTGCAGAAGGTAAGCAAGTTTCCCCCTTCCACAAATCACCAGCATGTCTCAGTGACAAAAGGCAGGAAGAGATCCTCATCATGAAAAACTGGTTCTGAGCACAACTGACTTCAAGTCATAAGCACATGTTGGGTGGCTGCTCAGCGCAGCAGCACAGTGAAGTTATCTCACCTCTCAGTGCATTCATCAATGTTGTTCTCACAGTTTGTTCCCTCAAACCCAGGCTGACACTTGCATGTGTAGCTGTTGACGTAGTGGGTGCACGTGCCTCCATTCCTACACGGCTCACTCAGACATTCATTGGTATCTGTTTGGCATTTCTCTCCATGAAATCCAGGTAGGCAGATGCAGGAGAAAGAGTTTATCCCATCCACACATGAAGCTCCATTTTGGCAGGGATCTACAACAGAAGCATTACAGCAAGCATTAAATGGGTAATAGTCAAAGGCCAGGTCTGCAGCAGTAGCTTTTGGGAAAATACCACAGAATGTGATGGAAGTATCACACAGCCCAAAGCATGGGAGACTAGAGGCAAATTCTTAGAACCACAAAGATGATTAAGGGCATGGAACATCCATCTTACAAGGACAGACTGGAGGAGCTGGGGCTCTTTAGCTTAGAGGAGACTGACTTCAGCAATGGTTATAAAGATGTAAAAGGGTGAGTACCAGGAGCCAGGCTCTGCTTAGTGATGTCCAACAACAGCACAAGGGGTAGTGGGTAGAAGTTGAGGCATAGGAAGTTTCATGTAAACGTGAGGAGGAATTTTTTCAGTGTGAGGGTGACAATGCTGGAACAGGCTGCCCAGGGGGCCTGTGGAGTCTCCCTCTCTGGAGATATTCAAAACCCGCCTGGATGTGTTCCTGTGTGATCTGGTATAGGTGATCCTGCTCTGGCAGAGGGGTTGGACTGGATGAACTTTTGAGGTCCCTTCCAGCCCCTGAGATTCTGTGATTCTTCTGAACTGCTTTATGGAACAGGTAACTGCAAAGCATTATTAACAACAAACTCACAAAGAAGATGTGGATCAAAACCAAGCTTCAGGGCTTAAAAGTTTCTCTGCTAGAGTCTCTTCAACCAAAACCAACAAAACCAGACCCAAGGGCTCTTGGTTTAAAGTTCAGGTTACTTTTTTGACAAATGACTGGCAAAGACAATACAAATGACATTTTCTTTATCCCTACCATGGTCTTGCTACTTGTGCATCACCAATGTTTTTGGTCAAAGCCACTCCATTTCCAACTACTGTATACTTTCACAAGTACCAATCTGCCTGAAAGATCTCTGTCATTCAGTAGTTTCTCCCTGCTTTGCTCCTTCCACTTTCGGATTTAAGGCCCACATTCCTCTGACGGAAACTGCCTCTGAAGACAGATTCCTTTTCTACTCTGCATTTCCTAGACCAAAAGCCTATGTATATAAAGGCAGGGAGGGAGGAGAAAAAGGAGAGACAGAAGGATGAAAAAGGTTACAAAAGCAGAGTTTTTTTGATCTTCGAGTATCTTAAAGTACTACTAAAACACAAACTTGATAATAAAAATAGACTCTGCCAAAACTCTGCAGTTCAACTCGAGTACAAGATCATTCTGTTCACTGGTGAATGAAGAAAACAGATGTGAAAGGTAATTAAATCTCATCTATTGACTGAGAAATATGCTCACATGACAAAAATGTGTGTTCTAAGAGACACACCTGCATGCATTTAAAGGTCATTTGACTGCTACAGAGAAAAAGCACATTCCAAGCAAGACGCGGGCAGCTCTGAAATGTTGTGTCTGTGGCAGCCAGCCAGTTATGACTCAAGCCAAAAGCTGTGCATTAATTTTTCTGGGCCACACATTTGCTGACAGAAAAAGGAGACTTTGAATATCAACTTTTCAATAAGTTCTTGTTGTTGGAGGGTTTGTTTGCTTCACAGATTAAAGACACTTGGCTCAAACCATGGAAGGTTTTTGTTAGGCTAAAATGAAATCAGCTGCAGCAGTAATCTGAAATTGTTCTTCACCCTCATGGGTGTGCTGCCTAAGGGACAACAGGGGATGAATCTTGCAGCTTTCAGAACACTTAGGAGAAGAGAGAGATTTTTCCAGTTTTTCAGGGGAGAAATACGAGCACTTCAAAAACAGGTTTTGATCCAAAAACTAACAGGACAGCAATAATTTTATTGGATTCAACCAGCAAAGCTCTGGGTTGATGCACTGTGGCACTTTTTGTACTGTACCTGTTTGCTCGGAAAAAGGCAATCAAAGGCTCAGGCTGAGCCAGAAGTTCTTTCAGCAGCGCTGCTTTGGGTGTCCCACAGTAACTTTTTCTGTTTGGATCCTTCTCTACAGCAGTCCCAAATACAATTTTTTTTCAATGCATTACACAGCTCTAAATTCATGTCTAAAGTCGGTAAGACTTTGGGACTTTGGTTTGTTGTTAAGCTATTCTAACTAAAAGATTGAGGTTTGTTTGCTTTGTTGTTTGTCTTTTTTTAATGAGCTGGTAATTAAAAAAAAAAAAAAAAAAAACCAAAAAACATTGTGAACTCCTCCAAGGTTTGATAAAGCACTTTTCAAATAATAACAGATGAACTTTTCAACACATGACACTTCTCAGGAGGCTCTGATTTCATCTTATGAGGATACAGACATTTGCCAAGCAAGAAAAATAAGTTGCTATGTATTTGGTTTCCCTTGTAAACAGCAGTGTCAAGGGCATGAAATCAACATTTGCTTACTTGTAATTTCAAGTTTCAGTACTCATCTTTGTATGAGCTATCTTCCTGCAACTGATACCTATTCCAGAACAGAGGACCTTCCTGCTGCTTAATTTACTTTCAAATACGAATTAACTGGAACAGTAGCAGGACCCGCTCTTTCCAGAACATTCATGTCATGCAGAGACATTTCAGGAAAGGCTGCTACTCTACCCCAGATTCCCACACCTCAGTCAAGCCCTGCAGTGGTGTATTAAAATTTCAAGCAAATAATAACTCTTCATTTAACAGTGCTCCCTATTTATGTAAACTCTTCAAGATAAGAAGCTGGGAACAGCTCCTGCTATCAGAACACTTTAGTCCATTTCTAGCAGCTGAATTGGATGGGTTTTGACTGCCTCAGACATGCCAAGTCTCACAAAACTTGGGGTTTTGTTTTGTTTTGTTTTTCTTTTTGGTATAGGATTATAAAAGAACTTTCAATATCTGTCAAATAGCAGTGATCAACATCATGGCAAAATGATTTCCAGGAAAATCTGGGAAACACAGAATAAGCTGCTGATACTCACTTGAGAGGCAGTCATCGATGTTACTGTCACAGTCTCCTCCAGTGAAGCCTGGTTGACATTCACACAGGTAACTACCTTGAATATTATGGCACAGGGCATGATTTTTGCAGGGCTTGGAGAGACATTCATCAATATCCACAGTGCATCTCTCCCCTGAAACATGGAGAGTCCAGAATTAGGACTCCTCATAAGGCAACAGTTAAAAGGCTCAATGCCAGTGCTGTTCAGCATGGAAAAGACAGTATGTTCCCCTTCCACATTACCTTCCCAGCCTGGGGCACACTGGCAGGTGTAGCCTTCTGAGTCAGGAGATTCTTGGCAAATTCCTGAGTTCTCACAAGGATCTGGGGAACAAGGAGCAACCACCACCTGGCAGTTCACACCTGAAGAGTGGAAGGGGAAAAAAAAGATGCTGGTAAGAGTGTGGCACTTCTTGGAAGAATGAACAAAGAGACTGTAACTTGGGTGGTTATCCCACACACCAGTGGCCAGCATTTTCATACTTGAAAAGTCTCAGCAGACAGAAGAGGAGATCAGAGCACTCTTCATGGGCTCCACAAGCACAAACAGACAGCAGCCATGGTAATTCTGTGCTTAATGCCCCCTCAATTCCCAGTGCATTTATAGATGGAACTTTCTTACAAAGGAAGCCAAGCTGAGCTGCCACCAGGACATTTCTTAATGAGTTCAAACACAGCTTATATATGGTCTAATTAAGTATTCTATTACTGTATCACATCTACATGAACTGACTGCAGTTGCACTTCACACAACCATGGTATTTCTCATCTTATGTCCAATCTCTGTGATGCGAAGATTAAAATGGCATTAAGGAATGGAAAAAAAAGAACAAAAACTTATCTCTGAATTTTTACCTTTGAATCCTTTCCTACAGGTACATCTATATCCATTCAACAGATCCTCACATGTTCCTCCATTCTGGCATGGGTTGGATTTACATTCGTTCCTCTCTGTTGAACAGTAATCTCCTATCCAGCCTGGGTCGCAGACACACTTGTACCTTTAAATGCGACAAGAGCTGTGATTTTAGAGCATTCTGAAATAACTCCTCTACTAGTTTCTCCTGCAGATTTAGTTTTGGAGAGAAAACTCTCTCCCTCTCATTAGAAGAGCCCTAAGTTACATTTAGATTGCTTATCCCAGCTGTATAGTTTTGAAAACACTGAAAATAAACCCTCCCTTAAAACCACACTTCCCTCTGTTACAGTGTTCACAAAGAGCTCAGTCAACCAGCAGTATGTTTCTGCTTTGATAAGACCATCTCAACACATTTAAACAAAGACAGAAAAAGAAAAGAAAAAACAGAAAAGATTAAAAAAGTAGAGGGGAACAATAGGTTCCAAAGATAACTAGACTGATTTCATACAAAGTGGTGGTTACAAATGAAAACAGCTGGCTGGAAGCAGCAGCAATCTTCTCTATCATGTTTCAAAATCTGAAGCAGAGCAGCACTCCACCCATATGACATCGAACCAAGGGCCTGGTGAATCGCCCTGGACTCAGGCCACACAGACTGACCTCCCTCCCTGTCATCCAAACAAGATTTATTTTATCTGGCATGGAGCGTAAGGTGTACATGAGTGTAAACAAGAGGGAATGGCCTCAAGCTGCGACTGGGTAGGTTTAGACTGGACATTAGGAAAAATTCTTTCACAGCAAGAGTGTTCAGGCATTGGAATGGGCTGCCCAGGGAAGTGGTTGAGTCACCAATGCTGGATGTGTTAAAAAGTCATTTGGAAGTGGTGCTTGGGAATATAGCTTAAGGTGAACCTTGTAGAGAAGGGATATCGGTTGGACTCGGTGATCCTGAGGGGCCTTCCCAACCTGAGTGTTTCTGTGATTCTGTGATAAATGTGAATGCAGGTTACAGGTGATAGACAAGATGAATCCAAACATTTGTTTTCCAAGCTTACATGGAAGCTGACCTAGCAGTGAAGATAGCCTTCCTGCCAGATCCAGGAAAAGTGCTGAATCCTGCCCTGCAGAGCTACCCACAGTGGTAAATCCCTTCCTTGCCCAAGTGCTGACAACACTTTCCAGGACAGAGCATGCATCTGGGAATCACTACTATTCCATGTACTGTTGGGAAGCTTCACAAACACAAGCCCTACCTCCTCAAACCTGTTGACTGCACAGGTCCTCAGACTTATCTGGAAGGCACTCCCAGACTTGTTGCTACCAAAATGAGGTCTGATTTAGGGCTTCTGAAATAAACTTTTGGTCTACCTCGATGGGAAGAATTCAGAAGCAACTACTGCCATCAAAGTAATTAGAATGAGCTTTCCTTTCTTCTCTCAGGCACGCAGCAATGTGACTAAAGCTGACAAAATCTCAGCCTTGTACAAACTGTTCTAAGGCAAATATTGCTCTATCCCCTAGTGTAAAAAGTATTCTTCCTGTTCCTTCATACAGAGTATTTGGGTAGCAACAACAGCACCAGCCAACAACGGCAGTCTCTGTGATCAACGTTTCAGACTTTGATGGGATACTCAGCTGCTGCTCCCCAAAGATTCCATTTGGAATCATTTACAGGATCACAGGATCTTAAGGATTGGAAGTCACCTCCAGAGATCATAGACTCCAACCACCCTGCCAGAGCAGGACCATAGAAGCTAGTTCAGGTCACACAGGAATGCATCCAGACAGGGCTTGAAAGTCTCCAGGGAAGGAGACTCCACAACCTCTCTGGGCAGCCTGTTCCAGTGCTCCATTACCCTTACGGTAAAGAAGTTTTTCCTTATGTTGAGGTGG
The DNA here is from genome assembly GCA_013399055.1 of Ramphastos sulfuratus. Lineage (NCBI taxonomy): Eukaryota > Metazoa > Chordata > Aves > Piciformes > Ramphastidae > Ramphastos > Ramphastos sulfuratus. The sequence goes on along the minus strand of WBNM01034930.1, from coordinate 38,428 downwards.
AACTTCCTGTGCTGTAGTTCATATCCATTGCCCCTTGTCCTATCACGTGGCACAACTGAGCAGAGTTTGTGTCCTCCCTCTTGACCCCCAGCCCTCAGATATTTATAATCATTGATTAGATCCCCTTTAAGTCTTCTCTTCACCAGACCAAATAGCTCCAGGTTCCTCAGCCTCTCCTCAAGGGCAGTGCTCCAGCCCCTTCATCACCTTCGTAGCCCTCCATTGGACTCTTTTGAGTAGATCCCTGTCCCTCTTGAACTGGGGAGCCCAACACTGAATGCAATATTCCAGGTGAGGGAATATTTTAACTGCATTCACACTATTCACTTGAACTGCCAAACCCTCCTTTTAGATGCTGGCAGTCCATCTTGAGCTACATGCCCATGCAATGTCAGCAAAGAATGCAACGCAGGACAGAAAAACCTATGTTGAAACAGCACAGACTGCAGATGGTGACTAGAAGTCTACGCCTTATTGTGATTATGTCATGGGCAGTGAATGAGTCTGGATCCTGATCTGAGACTCAGAGAATCACAGAACCTTAGAGGTTGGAAGGGACCTCCAGAGATCATTGAGTCCAACCTCATTGCCAAGGCAGGATCACCCAAGGTAGTTCGCACAGGAATGCATGCAGGTGAATTTTGAAAGTCTCCAGAGAAGGAGATTCCACAACCTCTCTGGACAGCCTGTTCCAGTGCTCTGTCACCCTCACTGTAAAGAATTTCTCCTCATGTTGAGATGGAACCTTCTGTGTTCCAGTTTGTAGCTGTTGCTCTTTGTCTTGTTGCTGCTGACCACCAAAAAGAGAACTCCAAGGCAAGGCAAAAACGGTGTAGAAGGCAACAAGTAGGTTGAAGGTGACAGTCACTACTTACCCACTAGCAATGTGTGTGCAGTTGCCATGTACACAGGGATTGCTAAGGCAGCCATCTGCCTGCGACTGACAGTGAGGGTGATGGTAGCCTTCAGGACACACACAGCGGAAGCCATTGACCTCATTTATACACGTCCCACCGTTATGGCAAGGGCTGGATGTGCACTCATCGATGTCCACATTGCAACGAGGGCCTAGAGGAGAGCCCAACATTTATTAAGTAGTAGCTCTAACAAGAGCGTTTGCTTTGCACGTCTGCGAGAACATAGGCCAAGGCACAACTCAACGCCAACGCAGCAGGACAGAGCTCGCATGCCTCTGTGCTTCAGCTGAAGGCAAGAGAAGCATTTCTGAGAGATGCAGCACTTCTCTGTGTCTGGAAACCAGCACTTAACACTCAACAACTATTTACAAACCATTCAAGAATCTCCACAAAAGTCCACTAAAAAACCTCACTGGTTAACATTCATTAAGAAGGCAAAAAAAAAAAAAAAAATCACTCACAACCGTATCATGCTTGGAACAAACCTCTTGAGCTCCACTTGTAACAGCCCTGCTCTTCTGCTTTGAAAGTACCTACCCTTTGAACAACCAATACTGCCATACTGTCTGCAGTAAATATAGTTCTTGTGGTTTATTGCGCAAAGGGGACTCTAACAAACACCGCTTCCTGTCTTGCCTGCCTCTGATCACGACTGCAAGATCCTTGAAGCAGTGACCATAAGATCTTGTGAGGCTGGAAAGCTGAACAAAGTGAATGTTGCAGTAAGTTGAAAGCTTTTAAAACAGAAGGAAAGAACAAAGCAATGAAACCTCATGCAAGTCAGCTCTTTCAATACTGTGATATGCCAGTTCATCATATTACTGAATTATTTTAACAACATAACAGTGGGAAGTCCAGGGGGGTAACAAATGTGGTATGCCAGCAACAAAGAAGACTGAAAGCCAAAAGTGATCAGGGTCATGCCTCCACCTTTTCTGGGGAGTAAATACCTGAGCCAAAGGAAGGAAGGAGCATCAGAAGTTCAGAAAGAGAACAGCACAAGGCACATGAAACCTCTTAGTGCTATTTCTGATGCGTTTTAGATCAATTCTAACTGGAATTACTCTGTAATAGCAACAAACATCATGAGAAAACTCTAATAAACAGTGCCAGCTGCCTTACAACAATTATTTTATGAATGTATTACCCTGCATGCCTCAAAACACATGAAGTCCACTATAAACAGTGTTGAGACGTGCTTTAGTCATCAGAAATAGTCCTGATGTAAATCTACAGTTCTAAACACGGATTCAAAAGCACCTCAGAGCTTCTTTTTCCAGCATGACTTTTACTGTATTAGGTTAAATCTTTCTCATTTATAAAGGAGACAGAACAGACCACAGTACGAAAGAAGCACTGAAAAAAAAAAAGCAGGTTGTTCAGCTGGAGACCTCAGAGGTGAGAGCAACTTATTAGAACACTGAATTAATACTCTGCTTCCACAGAAGGAGAAATACACATCATGGTCAAACCCCAAGATGCTGTCTAATCAAACACCTCTCTATATTGGTCACAATCTCTCTTCTCCCTGAAAAGAAGCTGTAAATAATAAACCAAAGTAACGTGGGCTTATTTGTTATAAACCCAAGAACCACGAACTGGACATAATTACCTAAAAAGAATGGCATTTCGCAGCACAGATTAGGCCATTTTTCTGCTTGGTAGAACTTGCTGTAATATAAGACGCTGAGATTCAAAGATTAGAAGGGTTTACCGAGATACTAACTGAATCCCTTGCAGTCAGCATGCAAAGAACAGCTTTCTTAGCTGCCTGGATAACTATCTCCAGGCCAAGTCAAAGCTATTGGGTTGCTGACTTTACCTGTAAATCCAGGTTTGCAAGCACAGTTGTAGCGATTGATGCCATCAATACAGTCCCCATGAATGCAGGGGTTACTTGCACAGTCATCAAAGTTATTTTCACAGTTTACTCCTGGGGAAAACAAAAACAAAACCAAAACAAAACAAAAAAACAAACAAAAACAAACCAAACATGAGAAGAATAAGGAAGCTAAATTAAAGAAGACAACAAACCATTTTCCAGAAATAGCCAAATCAAGAATCCCATCTGACTGAAATTACACCTGCATTAGAGCAACTTAAACAGATGATGATGAAGCAAGGAATGTTACCTGAGACAGTGGGTGCTGCCTGAATACGACCTTGAACTTGTATGAAATGTTTAAACAGAAGAATAAACTATTTTGAATAGCATGTCAATTCTTTTGCCTGCATGTTTGAATTCTGGGAGGAAGAAGGAGGTAAACTCCTCCAAGATGAGTTGCAATCCACACAAACACCATAAAATCTAGCAAGGAAAAGTAATGTGAAAATGATACTCCTGTACCACAAGCTTATCTCTGTATGCAAATGTAGCACACAGCACACATAAGAAATTATTAAATGCTTTTAGAATCCAGTTCTTCCACTTGTGCTTTCTGTACCTGATGTGCCCGGTAAGCAGTTGCACTGGTAGCCATTCACCAAATCAATGCAGCGCCCTTGGTGGAGGCAAGGATTGCTGTGGCATTCATTTATCTGCTCACTGCATATGGCACCCATGTAGCCAGGGTTGCATATACAGGTGTATGAATCTATCCCATCTTGACATTCCCCGTGGTGGCAAGGATCAGGATCACAGTTGTTGATGTTCTCCTCACACAGAGGGCCAGTAAAACCTATGGAAAAATTAACAGGAGTCATTAAGAAGTTAACTGGCAGAATGCTGCAGTGAATATAACGCAAATATAGAATCTACCACATCAAGAATCAGCATCAGCATCTCAACTGCTGCCCATTTTCCAGCCCTGGAAAACGACACTCTTCCACTGCTCACAGCATTACAGAACAACATGCCACATGGAGAACCCTAGCATTGGAAGTGGTTATCTTCAGCTTATTCAGAACAGTAGCAGTGAGAGGAAGCATGTAAACCTCCACGAGAAGCATTTACTCACACCGGTATAAGCCATCTGAAGGCAGTCTCCTGTCATTATTTCCTCTACACCTTACCAAGGGTGTGTGTGAGACTTTTTTTTAGTATGAGAAATTACTGCAAAGATGCTGCAGAAACCTTCCCAAGGGAACTCCCTTGGTTCATGCCAATCTTCTGCAGCTCTGCTTAAGAAGCGCTTTGCCCCTCTCACCAGGAAACCTTTCAGTAACTCCAAACAAGCACCAACTGCAAATTTATGAAAGACTGCATGCAACCTCTTCAGTCATAGCCATGAAACAAGCAGCGGTTTGGCCTGTTTCATTCCGCTTCAGCTGGGAAACTACCTGAGCAACAGAGAAGGACAGAATCTTAACAGGCTAAAACAATGGTTCGGGAAGCTAAGAGCTGCAAACAGCTCCTCCAAGAGCCCTGTTTTCCTTGATGGAGCAGAGATATACGAAACAGGGACAATCAAAAATAAATGGTCTTCAGAGATGAGGTTTTGGAGCAACAGCTCACGCTGCCTTCCAGCAGCTGAAGATTAGGAAGGTAGAACTTTCAATTTCAGACATCAAACGGAGACTGATACAAACCAAGCTGCAGGGAATTTCAACAGCTGAAGAGTGATTCTCACCTGAGTGTTACAAGTGGATAAGAGGCTCCCCATTTTTCATACAGGTTTGTGGTTATTTCTCTGGTCAAACATACCAGGTGACGGCTAACATTTCCAAGTTCTGCGAATGTATGCATGGATGAAAGGGTGTGGAAGTAGGTGGGGAGAGGGAAGGGAAGCTAGTTAGAGAGATGGATATAAAAAGACATTAGGGAAGGAAGAAAACCAAACCGATAAAGGGACGAACAGTTGGGGGGAGGGGCGAAATAAAAGAGGACAGAGGCAAAGAAAAGAGGAAAAACCTAAGATAACTCAAGAAAAGAAAAGCCATGATCTACCACTGGGAAGGATAAGTGGAATAATGCCAGAAGGGAAAGAAAAGACAAAAAGCAAGCAGTAAATAGAGCTATCTGTACAGCATTTGGCCAAACACATTTTGCAGTTTTCAATCACTTTGGCAGCTGCTGATTACCATTCAGGGAACATATATCGCTCATAATAGGAGATTAATAGAGTAAAAACATACTCAAATGTTATTTTCCAGTAACTGACCTGCCCCAATGATGAATTCCACATTTCAGCCTTCTAAAAGGCTGTCAATAGTAAATATAATACTTGGCATACATTCATTAAAAGAATTATCATCTTGCCTTCTGTTGTAGCTCCACTGAACCACTTAAAGATCATATCTATTTCGTGACCTCCTCACTGCACATACTTTACTGAGATAGGATTTCCCTCCTTGAAGACAAGAGTTAGACTAGAAAAAAGCTACTTGAATACAGAACATTAGAATCCCTCAGACACTACAGAAATAAGTCCTAGCACAGAGTTCCCCTTCCATTTTTAAAGTACCAACCAAGGATTAGTAAAGAGTTTCTACTCCAGTAACACACATTTGGTTGCTTTCAGTCTGTTCCTTGAAAATGCTCCATGCATCATGTGCCCTCATGGAAGCAGCAGTCTGAACTTCTCATCTATGAAACCTAGGATTTCTGCGCTGAGGTGGCTCCAGCAGTTTAGTGCCCAGAATCAGAACATGCTTTTCAAGGCACAGCTCCCCACGTTGTCCCCCCACTACAAGACCCAAAACCCTCCTCAGCCCAATAAGCTCTGCACAACCAGATCACATATTAGCACATGACTTTCCAAGACAGTTTCCAAGTTTGGAGAAGATTTGAGCTTTTTCTTGTTTTAGCAAGTGTCAGCTTATTCTATCACATGCAATAAACAAAAGGAGAATTCTGACAACAATTATTCCTTTCCTGATTAGAACTACTGCATTCCACTGCTTCCAACAAATTCATTTTTCCTTCAGGCACTTTGAGAAAGGGAGAGAGGACGTGTGTGAAAAGACTGCAGAGGAATTTTTAGGCTTATCTCTGCTCTATGCCATACAGTGCAGAATAAATGAGTGAAGCTGAATTTGCCTTAATTTGATTATTGGAATGATTCTAAACAAGAAAAACTGCACACAAGTCAAATCAACCTAATAGTATGTTTCTGGGACAAAGATAGCTCCAGGAATTGTTCAGCTTCTTCCCTAAAGGAAAACCTAAAGCCAATGCATTCCACACCTGAATATGTACCATAGGCAACCTGATCTAGTTGAGGATGCCCCTGCTGACTGCAGAAGGAGGGCTGGACTAGATGACCTTTGGAGGTCCCTTCCAATCCAGACCATTCTATGATTCTATGATAATGCATCAAGGAGCATTAACTGAAAGCAACCAAAAGTTGTTCCTCATGAAACAGTTCTGAACCTTCTTCTTTCACCAAATGTAAAAATGAAAATAAACTATATCTATATCACTCCTAGAGGTCTGAAGATATAAAAGTCCCACCATTAAACCTGATACTTCTAAATGTGTAATAAAGCAAGTAGTAAAGGAATTCAGTCCATTCAAACAACCCCCAAAATGCCTCAGTTCCATCCACAGCTCTGTCAAAATTTATGACGCTTGACAAATCATATAAACTACATTCTGGCAGGCAGCTACTGTGTGGTGTCTCTTCCAATTTTTAGTGCATTTTACTCTTCCACTTTTGCAACAGAAATCAGGATAAACAGCAGTACTGTTCTGTCCATCTCTTGGTCTTTGACTGTGTACTACATAATCTGACCTGGGGGAAGAAAGGTAAGCCACAGATAAAAGGCTTCACACTGTTGCTTTTCACTCATGGATTTCATAGTCAATACAGAAGCAGCTGTCACCTTCTGGGTTGCAAGAGGCAGGTCAGAACTCCCATCAACTGTGAACTTAACTGCTGTCACAAGTGAAAGGCTTCCTGCGCTTAAAAACTATTTTTTGCCACAAAGGAGTAGGCAAAGCTCCACAGCAAACAAGCAGTATTTCAGAGAGAGAGAGACAGAGAGAGAGAGAAAGAAAGAGAAGGAACACTGACATTTCTTTGAGCACCCCTTTATGCACTTGGGCAAGACTAACCTGTGGCACACTGGCACTCATAGCCATTGGGATGGTCAATACACTTGGCTCCATTGAGACACGGTGTGCTGGAGCAGTCATCTATATCGATCTGACACACAGCACCACTGAACCCTGAGAGGCAGGAAAACAAAATAAAAACCCAGAAGCAATTTGAAGTAGTTAATCTCAACAGGTGTGCTGTCAGGAATTATTCATTAGCAAATCCTTAAAACTACTCCAATCTAAGCACAGTAAATCTAAACTCAATTGCATCATTAATCACATACACCACCCCCTGGGTGGATTGGTTCCTCATCCAAATCACCAGCCCAAACAATACTTTCTGTCCCCCAGGTCTATGGAGCCTCAGCTTGAAAACTGAGGTGGGCAAGTCAAACAGAAATGAAGCAGATGGAGCATAAGTGCTGCCCACCACTGGACAGTACGCCTGTCTATAAAACCGAGAGGCGATCGATAACAGCTTCAAGTGATCAAAGCAAGTAACTTAAAATGAAACAATGATGTATACATCACCGGAGCCTTCAGACCAGAATTACCCACAGCAGTGTGGAATGTGGTACAATACAGCAGTGTATCTTTCAATACACTTCCTGAAACAGTTAGTCAACTATCAACAGGTTATGGCAGAGGATGCAAATCCTCAGGCACTTCAAGAAAAAACAAACAAACAAACAAACAAACAAACAAAAAAAACAAAAACCCAGAAGTCGACAACNAACCAGAAGTCGAAAACAAAAAAAAAAAAAAAAAAAAAATCCAAAGCACAAAAAAAACTCCAGGAATATTTCTTGAAGGAAGGGACCAAAGGAGGAGACAGAACTTCATTGGTCAATAAGAAGGGATGCACAGCAGGCTTTTGCAAATCATGTTCTCAACTCAAAATCTTTTGGAAACCATCAGGAAAACAAGTGACATTTAACCCATGGCTCACACTGATCCCTCAGCTCAGAACTCAGCCTTCTATTCTAAAGTTGAGACCAAATCCACCTCCCTTCTCAGGCAAGCAACACAAAACTCAACTGATGCAAAAATGGTTTTTACTTAAAAACCTCTGAAACAAAGATAAAAAGCATGCAGAGGCTCTGAGTTTTTAAATGTATTTTGAGTTACTCATCCATGCTTCACTACGATATTCACAACAGCGAGAAATGTGTGCTGCCAATCATACTTTAAGATGAGATTTCTAACTGTATGTGTCTCAACACTTACAGGCACAACATCGCTGCAACCAATACATGTTTATCCTCATTCACCACTCACTCAAGCAGATGCTGCACTAAGGCAGCAAATACAAGAAACATGGTCCAAATAATCTCTCTCTGGTTATCTAGGCAGTTCCTGGTAAGCAGGAGAAGCTTCCAGAAATAAGTACTCACCAGGAGGACAAACACAGAGGAAACGGTTAACTTTGTCAAGACACTCTCCATTGTTCACACAGGGGTTACTTAGGCACTCATCGATGTCTTCTTCACAGTGAACACCTTTAAAACCTGTTAAAAGAAAAAACCCAAACCAAATTAATAGGAAGAAGTGACTGAAGACCTTAGAAAATGCCCCTGAGGGTTTGACTGACTCTCAAACCAGTGCTGAAAGTCTAAGCCCAGTTTCATTGCAAGTTTGCAGATTGGACAGAACCTACAAAGCAGGACTATAGGCCAGAAGTTGAAAAGGGCTGTGGAATGTGTATTTTTTTACTGTGGCTGAGTATGTTCAGTGGCAACAGGAAAAGTTGGTGTTTAATTCATATCTAATGCTTTCTTCCACCTGATGAGAAGGGGTTCATTTTTAACACTTCAGAAGGCTTGCACCAATACAAGGTAAAAGTTGGAGAAACAAAGCAGCTAATTTTAGCTCAAAGCTTCTTAGCTCATGACAGAGTAAAAGAAACACATTAAGAAGGAACTTGGGACTAGAGTTCCACCTTTCAAAGCAGATTAGATACTAATAACAACTCATTCTAGTTTTCATGCTATGAGTTGATCACCTGCAGGGGTCACAACTCTTTCATTATGCTTTGTAAGACTGTACAACTGGCAGCTTGCACCCTTTGCTTCTTTTACCACTTCCTACCAGAAAGCAAAACAACAGACTGCAGAGGTCATTGATATGCCGGACATGGAAAGTTTGCAAAGCACTATTTCAATCAAGTAACTTTTTACAGTTATTTCCTCGGGTCAGTAGGAGCTGGAATCAGCTGAGGTATTTTTAGCAGAGAAAAAACCCCGAACACTACTATCCAGAACCACCACACAGGCATCTGAAAACACAGCTGCTCATTTATAGTTTGCCCCTGCAAACTATTTTGGGTATCACAGATTTTGGGTTCTGTGCATCCCCTTTACCAGGTAGGACAACAAATACATCCACACACACTCCAACTCAGAACACTAATAACTTCCTTTGTTGATCTGCAGACTGCTTTCTTTCTCAGTCCTTTAATTGCTTTCTCCCTCCCCCCGACACACATCAAGTCCTCCTGGCTGGTACGGTCCCAGCAAGCTCTCTCTCACGGTTTTATTTAGCCTCACCCTTCTGCAATTTTGTGTTCCACCTCAGCAGAGCTGGCAACCTCCCTGCGCTCCACCTTTTGTTTCCTTCTCTCTCTGCTGGAAGCCCCATCTTTGTCAGAAACTCCCCTCACCTGGCATGCAGAGACAAGTGAATCCTCCAATTTTATCCAGACAGGTCGCATCATTTTGGCACGGGTTCGAATGGCATTCATTGATGTCCATTTCACAGCGAGGCCCTGTGTAGCCCTTCAAACACTCACAGTGGAAAGAGCCTTCTGTGTTCACACATTTCCCAGCATGTTCACATGGATTGCTATTTGCTGCAAAACAAAGATATGTGTGTGAGTAGCAAAACCTCTCCTTAGAGCAGGGAAGCCACCACATTCTTTATCAGCCATGTTCTTCATCAGTAGTCATTCCCTTCTGGCAAGTAACACCAGAGAAGGTTTGTTCATCCTTCTGGGGAATGGCTGCTGTGATTGAAGTAAAACTGTGGCAGTTACTTGCCTGTCAGAGGTAAAACAAAAGATTGCCATCATTACCCATGGGCTAACTCTGGTCCCTGTTACTAATGACAGCTCTTAAGTGAAGAGTATCAGCCAGCAGGTATTAGAGAATTAAGGACGCTTATCACCAGATCACCTTTTATATTTATTTCACTCCTGAAAGTGACAAGATGCCATCACAGCCAAACAACAGCCAAACTAGTCCTTCAAGTGTCTTCAAAAAGCAACAGCTTTCCTTATACAAGGCAGACTGAGGAACAAAATTCAAAGAAGTGCTTCCTTCCAATGCTTCCATGAGTGCTAGTTAGGTATAACCTTCGCAAATCACACTCTAGAAGCATGAACTAGCATTTATGAAATAGAAGCAAGGCTGTGAGAGTCCAGCTAATCTCCAAAATAACACAATGGCATCATATCAAAGAACTGCAGCTTTAAAAGCCCACATGGCAAACAGTCTTGGAAAGCACTGAAAAGATCCAGCCGTACCCTGGCTATCAAACAGTCTTGATAAGTTTCCAACAAGGCAGGAGCTGCAACAACTCCCACACAAACCAAAGTACTTTCATTGTATGCTGCAGTTCTGAGGGCGAGCTTAATTATCACATCTGCCTGCGTGCACTCCTCATACAACGCCAAAGTCTTCCTGCACAGTCATAGAACCATTGTCTGGGATGGAAGGGACCTCCACAGGTCATCAAGTCCAACCTCCCCTGCAGTCAGCAGGGACATCCTCAACTAGATCAGGCTGCCCAGGGCCATGTTGAGCGTCGCCTTGCATCTCTCCAGGGATGGGGCCCGCAATCACCTGCCTGGGCAGCCTGTTCCAGTGTTCCACCACCCTCATAGTAAAGAATCTGTTCCTGACATCCAATCTAAATCTGCTCTTCTGTAGCTTGAAGCCATTGCCCCTTGTCCTGTCACTGCAGGCCTTTGTAAACAGTCTCCCACCAGCCTTCTTGGAGACTCCCTTCGGGTACTGGCAGGCTGCTATTAGGTCTCTCTGGAGCCTCCTCTTCTGCAGGCTGAACAACCCCAGCTCCCTCAGCCTGTCCTTGTAGCAGAGGTGCTTCAACCCCCTGATCATTTTTGTGGCCCTTTTCTGGACCTGCTCCATCAGGTCCGCGTCCTTCCTAAATTGAGGGCTCCAGAGCTGGATGCAGTACTCCAAATGAAGAACAGTCAAGCATCTCATTGTTTTTCCTATTCCAGAGGCTAACAGTACAAACATGGACAGGTAGTCTAACTCAGCCCCTTTATCCCAAGGCTCACACAAGATTTAAAATTAAAGACACTGAAATGAAAGAAGAGAGTGCAGGCAAGGAGTCACACTCATGCTGAGAAGCTATGGCAAAATGTCTATTCTCGCACCTTTGCAGTTCACAAAGCAAACAACTCAACTCCCCCTTCATGCACACACAAACAGCAAATTAACTCACCCATTGCACATTCGTCCACATCCTCGGTGCAGTCTGCTCCCTTATGGCCTTGAGGACACGTGCAGATATAGTGTCCATTCACAGGGTTGGTATCACACAGAGCACCCTTCTGGCATGGATTGCTAACGCATGCATCGTCCAAGTGGCACAGAAGACCTAGACAAGCATCCAAGAGTATTCAAATAAGTGAGACACAGCAGCCAGATTGTGTATTACACAACCAAATCCTCTGTCCTGATATTTCAGGCTCCCACAGCTAGAAGCTTGAGCAATATCAAACAGGCTTCAACTTACAGAACTACCACAGGGATTTCACCACACACTCTCCAGCAGTTCTGTAGAAGTACACTGGGTTACCATTACCAAAATATCTTCTTGGAAGCATTTAACTAATTCTACTCTGTAAGTGGCATAACAATTTTCCTGACAGCTCAAGATAGGGGTGTACATGAAGCTTGCTTTCTTAATTCAGATATAAATCAGATCTTCATATTTTTACCTACCCTGGAACAGCAAATTTGGCACTTTACCGGTAAAGGTGTCTTTCATCATACAAAGAACACCTAAAGTTGCCTTCTAGACTGTTAAGCATAATCATTGTAAGCAGAACACAGCAAGTCACTCTCATGCAAATATATGTTCTGCTAAGGGCTAGAAAAAGATCTGCTTTACTTGCAGTCTAAACTGTATTAAGCTTGTCTTCCAGCATAATACAAATACTTCTTTGTCTCAGACTACAAAGATTTAAAAGGTCTTTGGTCATGGTCCACGTTTCCTTTTGTTTCTTCTTGGTTTGGTCACCGAGTGTATAAAATGAGCACAACACTCTGAGCAAATGCATAAACTTCAGGAAATATCTTCAATTAAGTGCCAGACCTGCTCAAGTCTCCTGTCCTTACCTGCTTTTCCTTCTGGACAAATGCACGAGAAAGAAGCCACTCGATCAATGCAGGTAGATCCATTAGCACAGGAGGCAGTAAAGCAGTCATCGATGTTCTTACTGCAGTCATCCCCACTCCAACCATTGACACAGACACAGGCATAGCCTCCATTGTGGTTGGTGCAGGTACCTCCATTTTGACAAGCATTGGGCTGGAGCTGACATTCATCAACATCTTCAGTGCAGAACTGGCCTGAAAGACAGAAAGAAACAGAAGTTCAGACACTGAGAGACAAGAAGATTCTCATGCAGACAACATGACCAAGGGAAATGCTGCAGTCCAGTTCGATTGCCACTTCTTATTCCTCAGCCATCTGAGCCTGAGAACTTCCAACATCGCTGTCATCAAATTAGACAAAGATAACTAGCATCCCTAAATGACCCTGAAGTAGAAGCTGAACTGCAAATAACTCTAGAAAGGCACAGTGTGAGAACCAGCAGGTAGCCTGCAGTACACAAAGATACATCCATGATGATGTGAGAAGCAGAAAGAACGGAGGCTGCCTGCAGTGCAGCCCAAGGGACTAAGAGGAAGGAAGGTGGCCTCATGAGAAAATCTCAGCCAAAGCAGTGTCAAGAGGCTAGCAGCAAAGCAACCCTTCTCACAGGTAGTTTGTTTTTTCCTATGTAATTATGTGGCGACAAGAAAAAATTTGAGACTCTTCCACCTAAAACACAAATTTTTTGCTCCTCCAGACGACTGCAGACAGTTGGGGTTTTCTTGCTTGTTGGTTATTTTTTAGTTTTGCTGGGTTTTTGTGCTTTGTTTTGTTTTCAGAGACAAAATAAGTACTCTAATAAAATGCTTTAATGACTGGATATTGGAGGGAAAAAACCAAATACATACTGTTGCAGGGAGTTTTAATGAAAATCATAGAATCATAGAAATGTCAGGGCTGGAAGCGACCTCAAGGATTGTCTAGTTCCAAACCCCCTACCATGGGCAGGGATACCTTACAGTAGATCAGGTTGCTCAGATTTCGATCCAGTCTGGCCTTAAAGACCTTCAGGGATGGAGCTTTCACCACCTCACTGGGCACCTCACTGGATCAAGTATGAAATCTGTTTCAAGGAACACCAAATTTCAGCTGCTTCTACAGGCAATTCTGTAATTCACATTTACTAAAGTCTTTATTTATCCAAATCTATCTTGCTTTGGTTTAAGATCTGGAGAACCTACCACTTGCATCAGTATTTTGTTTCAACACTTAATCAGGAAGATGAGTAAATCTGCATGTTCTACTTCTAAGCTGAAATTGTTTAGCTTAAGTTTCAAGTCATTCATTCTTATTTGGAGTTTTCTGAATGGATAAAACCTAATGGCTACACATCAGCCAACTTCTTCCCAGGCTGGTACATGTGCAGCCATGGGTACTGGTCAGAGTCTACTATCTCCTTGATAAACTATTTCTCTGTTACGTTAAGAACTGTCTTTTATCACTCTTCCTAAAATGCTGATACAATGCAAGTGGCATCAAAAGATTGCCCTTTATAGGAGAAGATTAGATTTGTTTGATGTGACTTCTCCACACCCAGCCCCAGCTGACACCATCAGCTCTCTCACTGGCTTGCAGCAACTTTCCATTATTTCGGTCAAGATCGAAGTAACTGCATTACTGCTACCAAGATCCTCCTGTCCATCATCTCCAGCTACTCTATCAGTTGCATATTTGCATTGGTCTGGAATTCCCCTTCATATTCCAAGAAGAAGAAATACAAGAGCAAGCCACACATCTTCCCTGCCTGTCTGCCTGAATTCTGGTTTATTCAGCCTCATCAATTTTAAAAAAACTTATTAGATGTTGCTACACAATCACCTTATTTATAGCCCAGAAATCATGATGCAAGAGCACACACATGCATGGAGCCTGTTCCCATACACAGAACTGAAACTTTACTGCTGTCAGGAATGCAAAAACATTGTCTTAACCACCTCCATTTACTATACTGAAATCACGATTCCTTTTGTTGTCAAAGTACTCCAATACATCTTAGCTTTTGGTCCTGTAAGCCCTAGGGTTTTTTTTCTCCCTTACTGGTAAAGAAATAAAGTTGTTGCTATTATTTAAAAAACAAACAAACAAAAAAACCCAAAATCAAAAGAAGTTGCACAACTGAATTTGTTGTGTGCACTTGCAGCCCTGAGAACCAACTGCATCCTGGGCTGCATCAAGTGTGGCCAGCAGGTCAAAGGAGATGATTCTCCCCCTCTGATCCACTCTGGTGAGACTCCACCTGGAGTACTACATCCAGTTCTGGAACTCCTGTTACAAGAAGGATCTGGACATGCTAGAACATGTCCAGAGAAGGGCCACAAGGATGATCAGAGGGCTGGAGCTCCTCTGCTATGGAGACAGACTGAGTGAGTTTGGGCTGTTCAGTCTGGAGAGAAGGCTCCAAGGTGACCTTATTGTGGCCTTCCATTATCTGAAGGGGGTCTACAAGAAAGCTGGGGAGAGATTTTTTGGGGTGTCAGGTAGTGATAGGACTGGGGGAGATGGATCCAAGCTAGAAGTGGGTAGATTCAGATTGGATGTTAGGAAGTTCTTCACCATGAGACTGGTGAGACACTGGAACAGGTCACCCAGGGAGGTGGTGGAAGCCCCATCACTGGATGTCTTTAGGACCAGGCTTGATGTGGCTCTGAGCAGTATGATCTAGTGTGAGGTGTCCCTGCCCATGGGAGGGGGGGATGGAACTAAATGATCCTTGAGGTCCCTCCTAGCCCTGATAATTCTATGATTTCGGTAGGACTACTTCAAAACCACAATTTTGAGACTTGTAAAAATGTAGTACAGTTTCACCCATAATGCTAATTACAACAGAGTTTTCTGAATAAAATCCTCACTTCCCAGCTTACTTAGTAAAACAGCTGGGGGGGGTGTGTGGGAACCTAACACTTCATATTGTTATCTACAAAACACAGCTCTGTACGCTACAAAGAAATAAACCCTTGCATTTGTCATAATAGAAGTCACTTGTTCATTAGCTTTCGATATTAGCTTATCAGTAACCAAACTGAACAGCCCCAACTATCTCAGACTGGTTCCTAGTAGTTGTGCCTATCTCACAGCTCAACACAACTGACTTCCTTTAAGCAAAAAAGGGGAAAAAAAAATCAAGACATTATTTGCTTTTCAGAAAAGTGATTTTCCTTCTTTTCCTGGAGAGGCCCCAACCCCACATACTTTGGGTGTTAATGCTCAATATTGTAGTTCTTCAGTGCAGGTTTTGGAAAGGGCTTTTGTTTGGTTGTTTCAGGGTTTGGGGTTGTTTTGCTGCTGTTGGGTTGGGATTTTTTTCCCCCAGAGTGAGGTGATCATCCCCATGGTACTCAGCACTGGTGAAGCCACACCTTGAGTACTGTGTTCAGTTCTAGGCCCCTCACTATAGGAAGGACGTTGAGGTGCTAGAGTGTGTCCAGAGAAGGGTGACAAGGCTGGAGAAGGGCCTGAAGCACCTAGGCTATGAGGAGCATCTGAAGGAGCTGGGGGTGTTCAGCCTGGAGAAGAGGAAATGGAAACTGAAAGGAAACCTCATTGCTCTCTACAAACACCTGAAGGGAGGCTGGAATGAAGAGGGGGCAGCCTCTTCTCCTTGGTGGCACGTGGCAGGACTAGAGGAAATGGTTTCAAACTGAGCCAGGGGAGGTTCAGGCTGGATACTAGGAAACATTTCTTCACTGAAAGGGTTATCAAACTTTGGAATGGTCTGCTCAGGGCAGTGGTGGAGTCACCATCCCTGGAGGTGTTCAAGCAGCCCTGTGGACCTGGTGCTTAGGGACATGGTTTAGTGCTGAACCTTCAGTACTAGGTCAGAGATTGGACTGGATGATCTTGAAGTTCTCTTCCAACCAGACATATTCTGTGAGAAGCATGGTGCATCCCAAAGTCCTCAAAATACAGAAACATGGGGTTTTAGGGGGGGTAGATTGGGCTATCTAGACAGCCCAGACTTCACCAAAGATTAGTTGCATGTTGTTTCAGAATCTTAGATGTTAACAACATGGGATTAATCATAAATACTGTTGAAATTCTTCAACACAAGTTCTTGGAAGGATTTTTTAATGATTGGATGTCTTGTTGGTGTTGTTATTGCCACTGTTTAGGGTTTATTTATTGTTTCTTTGGTTTGTTTTTATTTTTTCCCCAGAAATCAGCACATACATTGTAAACGGATTTCAGGAACAGCAGCATCACTTAATTCTTAGTGGGACTGCAGGATGGCCACACATCTCATCCTTCTGAAAGAGCGGATGTGCCCTCAGTAGATTCTTCAACTCCTTTTGCAAATGGAAGAAATACATTAATATTTTGGATGGGTGTTGCAAAGAAGAGAGAGGTTGCTAATAATGGAAGCATCATATGTCTGCACTTAACTGTCTGTTTTGGGAGCTTGCTAAGTGACTTTTTCATAGCAGAGGCAAGTCTTTCAGTATCACACATAAAACACGGGACTTCTCCCCACCAAGTTAGTTAGGTAGGTTTCAACTAAATGAGAGAGGAGATCTGGAGACCTTCAGTCTAGAGAGGAGAAGGCTCTGAGATGATTTTATTGTGGCCCCCCAGTATCTGAAGGGGACCTACAGAAAAGCTGGAGAGGGTTTTTTTAGGGTGTGAAGTAGCGATAGGACTGGGGAGAATGGAGCAAAACTAGAAGTGAGTAGATTCAGATGGGATGTTAGGAAGAAGCTCTTCACCAGGNTAGTAAAACAGCTGGGGGGGGTGTGTGGGAACCTAACACTTCATATTGTTATCTACAAAACACAGCTCTGTACGCTACAAAGAAATAAACCCTTGCATTTGTCATAATAGAAGTCACTTGTTCATTAGCTTTCGATATTAGCTTATCAGTAACCAAACTGAACAGCCCCAACTATCTCAGACTGGTTCCTAGTAGTTGTGCCTATCTCACAGCTCAACACAACTGACTTCCTTTAAGCAAAAAAGGGGAAAAAAAAATCAAGACATTATTTGCTTTTCAGAAAAGTGATTTTCCTTCTTTTCCTGGAGAGGCCCCAACCCCACATACTTTGGGTGTTAATGCTCAATATTGTAGTTCTTCAGTGCAGGTTTTGGAAAGGGCTTTTGTTTGGTTGTTTCAGGGTTTGGGGTTGTTTTGCTGCTGTTGGGTTGGGATTTTTTTACCCCAGAGTGAGGTGATCATCCCCATGGTACTCAGCACTGGTGAAGCCACACCTTGAGTACTGTGTTCAGTTCTAGGCCCCTCACTATAGGAAGGACGTTGAGGTGCTAGAGTGTGTCCAGAGAAGGGTGACAAGGCTGGAGAAGGGCCTGAAGCACCTAGGCTATGAGGAGCATCTGAAGGAGCTGGGGGTGTTCAGCCTGGAGAAGAGGAAATGGAAACTGAAAGGAAACCTCATTGCTCTCTACAAACACCTGAAGGGAGGCTGGAATGAAGAGGGGGCAGCCTCTTCTCCTTGGTGGCACGTGGCAGGACTAGAGGAAATGGTTTCAAACTGAGCCAGGGGAGGTTCAGGCTGGATACTAGGAAACATTTCTTCACTGAAAGGGTTATCAAACTTTGGAATGGTCTGCTCAGGGCAGTGGTGGAGTCACCATCCCTGGAGGTGTTCAAGCAGCCCTGTGGACCTGGTGCTTAGGGACATGGTTTAGTGCTGAACCTTCAGTACTAGGTCAGAGATTGGACTGGATGATCTTGAAGTTCTCTTCCAACCAGACATATTCTGTGAGAAGCATGGTGCATCCCAAAGTCCTCAAAATACAGAAACATGGGGTTTTAGGGGGGGTAGATTGGGCTATCTAGACAGCCCAGACTTCACCAAAGATTAGTTGCATGTTGTTTCAGAATCTTAGATGTTAACAACATGGGATTAATCATAAATACTGTTGAAATTCTTCAACACAAGTTCTTGGAAGGATTTTTTAATGATTGGATGTCTTGTTGGTGTTGTTATTGCCACTGTTTAGGGTTTATTTATTGTTTCTTTGGTTTGTTTTTATTTTTTCCCCAGAAATCAGCACATACATTGTAAACGGATTTCAGGAACAGCAGCATCACTTAATTCTTAGTGGGACTGCAGGATGGCCACACATCTCATCCTTCTGAAAGAGCGGATGTGCCCTCAGTAGATTCTTCAACTCCTTTTGCAAATGGAAGAAATACATTAATATTTTGGATGGGTGTTGCAAAGAAGAGAGAGGTTGCTAATAATGGAAGCATCATATGTCTGCACTTAACTGTCTGTTTTGGGAGCTTGCTAAGTGACTTTTTCATAGCAGAGGCAAGTCTTTCAGTATCACACATAAAACACGGGACTTCTCCCCACCAAGTTAGTTAGGTAGGTTTCAACTAAATGAGAGAGGAGATCTGGAGACCTTCAGTCTAGAGAGGAGAAGGCTCTGAGATGATTTTATTGTGGCCCCCCAGTATCTGAAGGGGACCTACAGAAAAGCTGGAGAGGGTTTTTTTAGGGTGTGAAGTAGCGATAGGACTGGGGAGAATGGAGCAAAACTAGAAGTGAGTAGATTCAGATGGGATGTTAGGAAGAAGCTCTTCACCAGGAGGGTGGTCAGACACTGGAACAGATAGCCCAAGGAGGTGGTGGAAGCCCCATCCCTGGAGGTCTTCAAGGCTAGGCTGGATGTGGCTCTGAGCAGTCTGATCTAGTGTGAGGTGTCCCTGTCCATGGCAGGGGGGGGTGGAAGTGGATGATCCTTGAGGTCCCTCCCAGCCCTAACAATTCTATGATTCTATGATCTTTGCAAGAGTTTAGTTAAAGGACGTCACTTTGACTGCATTGTAACTGAAGCACGTGTGTGTAGGTGTAGTCCTCGGAAAGCTTGCGCTCTAGGAAGATTCAGGTCTCCCATTCATAGAACTGAGATTCAACTTCCAAGTGCAAACTCCATTACGAAAGGCACAGTGCAGTGTGCATCACAATACCAATAGTGCTTCTGAACACCACAGCCCCCTTAGCTCAAAGTCAATTCACATAGCTGTAGTGAGACATTTCAGCCACAAGTTTCTGGAAGGGATTTCCTTTATTGTGCTCTTGCTAGTTTCAATTACATTTCTATAAGAAACCTTGTAAGCATAGGGTGAAATAGTGAAGGCAAGTGCAAATACACCAATGGCACAAAGTTTTACAGAAAGGTAGAAACACACATGTGAAAGACAACTAGAAAGGAAACACAAATTACTCCAAGAAGATAATAACAGTCTAACCTGACCTTGATATTTGCAGAGCCTGGGAAATCAGCAAAATGCCGACTCAGGTTCTAAGCGACCTTGTGCAAAGTAAACAGCTTAGTCCATGTGGCATTTCAAAATTGAAAAGCAGAAGTAGAAAAAAGGAACAGCCTTCAACTCTTAGCACTTTTAGCCCACTACGAAACTGAAGTTACTTCCTGCATGTTTGCCCTCAGAAAAATCATATGGAGTAAGACAGACAGTTTTACTGCTTTAATTGCTCCCATTTTCAGACCGGCAAGAACTGGACAGGAACTCAGGGAGCTTCTCTTTAAGCAGACCTGGAATGCAGTGGTTCAAAACACTTCTAGTTAGAGCACTCAGACTCTTCTCCTACAGAACTGTATGTTAAGAAAAAAAAAAAGTATGGCAATAAGGGCTGGAGCACCCCTGCTATGGAGACAGAGTTGGGGTTGTTCACACTGGAGAAGAGAAGGCTCCAAGGAGACCTTATTGTGGCCTTCCAGTATCTGAAGGGGGCCTACAGGAAAGCTGGGAAGAGACTGTTTAGGGTGTCAGGTAGTGATAGGTCTAGGGGAAATGGAGCAAAACTATAAGTGGGTAGATTCAGATTGGATGTTAGGTAGTTCTTCACCACGAGGGTGGTCAGACATTGGAACAGGTTACCCAGGGAGGTGGTGGAAGCCCCATCTCTGGAGGTTTTCAAGGCTAGGCTAGATATGGCTCTGAGCAACCTGATCTAGTGTGAGGTGTCCCTGCCCATGGCAGGGGGGTTGGAACTGGGTGATCTTTAAGGTTCTTTCCAGCCCTAACAATTCTGTGATTCTGTAACAGTACACAATGAGTACAACCCTACACTGAAGAAGTAGGGCATTAGCTAGAGCAAATAAGAAATCAAAACCACCACTCTGACAGCAACAGACACTTCCAAAAGCTAACCCTACCAAATCATACACACTTGGCATAAACCCCAGTTCCAATTGCACTGATCCTGCAGCTGAACGCAGAACCTTCAGCCAGTTCATTCAGAGGTCTTCCTCTTTGGCACAGCAGACTTCCGTAAAGGAGAAAGTTCCATTGGCCTCTTCATAGCTCTCCAGCAGGACAGACCGTTGATGCACAGCTGCAATATCAGAGGCCAAAGCTCCTGTGAGGAGCACCTTAAGCACTAAAAACATTTAGCAGGACAATGGATGCAAATACCTTCCTGTGCCTCAAAAGCAAAAAACTAACAACAACAACAAAAACCCAACCCAAAATAGCCCTACTCCTTTGAAAATTGAGCTAGGAGGAGATAACAATGTCCACGTCTCTTAAAAATCACAACCATAACAGTGCTGGACTCAGACTGAACTGGAAATCAGAATATCTTAAAAGTTTAGCGATACTGAAAGGGAAGGATAATCCAGTAAGAATCACAAACTGGTCCTCAAGGTCCTGAGACTCAATGGAGGAGCAGTATCAGGTTCCAAGAAGCAAGAGCTTCTTATGCTCCCATTCTCTCCATATCTCATACCAAGTTTGTCGCTTATCTTGCATTAGCACTCCAGTACAGAGGGAAGACCTCACCAGCTCTCTTGAAAGAGCTACCTGGGAAGCTATGGACCACATCTAGACAGAAACTCTCTGAAGTGTAGTTTAATTCACAAAGTACTCTAAAGCCTGTTGTATGGTTTTCGAACAGTTGATCAGTGCAGCTAAAGAAAACACGGCTCATGTTTCAAAGGACTAAGTGAGAAGGTGAACAGCATCTTATCAAGACTCAAGAAGGCCAAGAGATAAGAAAAAGCATTTGTATATACATCTGACTAACTGTGACAGAAGGTTAGCAAGTGCCACACCACAAAGGACCACACAGTTTCTTCCCCACTCTAATCACTTATGTGTATGTTCAGAGCACTGGTTGGCAGACCACAGCTGGCTGGGAAGGACACATCTTTGTCAAGTCCTTTCTTGCACAAGGAAAATGTTTGCATTGACACTTTTGTTTGGCCAAGAAAGGCAATGGGATCCTAGGGTCCATTAAAAGGTCCCCTCAACTCTGCCCTGGTGAGACCTCACCTGGAATATTGTGTTCAGTGTTGGGTTCCCCAGTTCAGGAGGGACAGGGATCTACTCAAAAGAGGACTACAAAGATAAAGAGGCTGGAGCACTGCACTATCAGGAGATGCTGAGAGACCTGGGGCTGCTTGGTCTGGTGAAGGGAAGACTTAGAGGGGATCTAATCAATGTTTATAAATATGTGAGGGCTGGGGGTCAAGAGGGAGGGGACAGGCTCTGCTCAGTTGTGCCATGTGATAGGACAAGGGGCAATGGATATGAGCTACAGCACAGGAAGTTCCACCTCAACATGAGGAAGAACTTCTGTACTGAAAGGGTGATGGAGCACTGGAACAGGCTTCCCAGAGAGGTTGTGGAGTCTCCTTCTCTGGAGACTTTCAAGCCCTGTCTGGATACATTCCTGTGTGACCTGAGCTAGATTCTACAGTCCTGCTCTGGCAGGGGCATTGAACTCAGTTGTCTCTGAAAGTTCCTTCCAACCCCTGACATCCTGTGATCACACGAGCCAAAGCGTATTAGGCAGCCAGGTCAAAGCTCAGTTTCTTCAGCCAATGGAAAAGCAAAAGGAAATACTGCATGGAATCACCAAGCCTTCTAATAAAGTGGCATTTGTAAAAAAAACAAAAATAAAACAAAAAACTAACTTTGAATTGTGTATTTGTGAATACATTCAATTCATCTTCAAACCACAGAATTAGTCATTTTAAAGCAGTATGGATAAGTTAAAATTGCTGAACACATGCAGACACTGAAGCATTTANCTTTTGTTTGGCCAAGAAAGGCAATGGGATCCTAGGGTCCATTAAAAGGTCCCCTCAACTCTGCCCTGGTGAGACCTCACCTGGAATATTGTGTTCAGTGTTGGGTTCCCCAGTTCAGGAGGGACAGGGATCTACTCAAAAGAGGACTACAAAGATAAAGAGGCTGGAGCACTGCACTATCAGGAGATGCTGAGAGACCTGGGGCTGCTTGGTCTGGTGAAGGGAAGACTTAGAGGGGATCTAATCAATGTTTATAAATATGTGAGGGCTGGGGGTCAAGAGGGAGGGGACAGGCTCTGCTCAGTTGTGCCATGTGATAGGACAAGGGGCAATGGATATGAGCTACAGCACAGGAAGTTCCACCTCAACATGAGGAAGAACTTCTGTACTGAAAGGGTGATGGAGCACTGGAACAGGCTTCCCAGAGAGGTTGTGGAGTCTCCTTCTCTGGAGACTTTCAAGCCCTGTCTGGATACATTCCTGTGTGACCTGAGCTAGATTCTACAGTCCTGCTCTGGCAGGGGCATTGAACTCAGTTGTCTCTGAA